>CAIGQW010000259.1:8492480-8513915 GCA_903798125.1 Danio choprae
CCATAAAGTGATTTTTTTTTTTATCCGACAGCTCAATTGACATTTGACTTGTCCCAGAAGTCCCCATTTACAAATTTCATGGGATTTTGTGTTGTTATACATTTAGAATACATTTAGGGTCATTTTCATTTATAAAAGAGACTTGTTCCTCATGTTATTGTTGCTGTACATGCTAAAACAATGCTGGGTTCCACACAGTTCCTTTATGTTGTCCCAACACAAATCGATCATTTTTTTTCATTGGTTTGTTATTGCCAATTTAATTGATTGAACATTTAAAAAATTAAGTTGACAAAAGTTAATTTTAAATAAAATATTTAATTAAGTTAAAGTTAATTTTGTAAGTGTATGAAATGCAAAACCCACTCAGAATGCAACCAGAACACCAATGTAGCAAATATCTGCTTCATAAGAGTATATTATTAACCCATTATTAATAATAATATGTGGTAAAATCAGATCACTTAGACAAAGTAAGTAGTATCTGGTCATGTTAAATAGCTTTTGAGATTATGGATCACATATGATATTTTCCCTCATCAAAATCACCATTTAGATGCAAGACTAATATCTGCCTCACTAAAAACCTAAAGGCCTCACCTTCAAGCCGAAAAACAAAACACAGCATACACCTTTAAGAAAAAGACTTCTCTATATTCCTCAAAAGATCCGTCATCACCTCAGATTTCCAACAAAACAGCATTAGACCACCTCAAACGGCCAAAACTGAGCCCGAATCTCCCATAACCTTCAGCGCACCCTCATACATCACTAGCCAGCATTAGAACGCTTTGCGCTTTACATCACATGAAACATTTATGAAGCAGAAAACTGTGGAAAAAAACATGCATCACGCCATCAGGAGTTCACAGTGACAGTTAAGGGACGGATCAGAACCGACGTCTTGTTAACGGCATGAAATAAAGAGGCCAAAAAGAGTGATGGCAGCCAGAGCGAAAACATGAAAAACCGCAGTCAGCGAATTCCATTAGCATGCCACTTACTGCCAGACGTTCCCGACGCTTCACCTGCAAACAGAAAAAGAGAAGAGGATGAAACAAAAAAATGAGAGGCTTTTATACGCTTATTTTCCAACAACAACAAAAAAAAATCTCATGGGTGTGTTTTATTTATTCCTCAACTACTTTGGAGCACATCTAAGAGTCAAAAGATAAAGAAACCCGCCTCGCTTTCGCAGGCAGTGAACGTGTATATATACAGTTATGATGAACTGTAAATTCCTTCTACTCGATATGCCTGTCTTTTATTGCAAAGTTTATTTGAAAGCTTTGTGCTATTCTACTTTCTTCAGCGAGTGCCCCAGTTTTCTGCACAGTGCGTAAATCATAAGTGTGTGTGTGTGTGTGCGTGTGTGTGTGTGTGTGTGTGTGTGTGTGTGTGTGTGTGTGTGTGTGTGTGTGTGTGTGTGTGTGTGTGTGTGTGTGTGTGTGTGTGTGTGTGTGTGTGTGTGTGTGTGTGTGTGTGTCTGACTACAGCAGGTGCCTCATTCGTACAAATGTTCGGGGAGCCGTTGGGGGTGGGCAGGTACGAGCCGGGCTTCCAGGACTTGGCTTTAAATCCTCTTTCGCAGACCGAACAGTCTTGTCCTGTAGTGTTGTGCTCGCAGTCGCACTGAAGCGTCCCGTCACGGAGGGAGCACTGGCCGGCGTGGAGGTTACACTTACACCTGTGTGGAAAAAAAAACAAGAACGGTGGGCAATTAGCACACTTGTTATATCTGAGCCACAGGCAAGGGCAAAAGCTGCACCACCGAGGACGATTCCCACCTTCTATTTGGTAGGGTCACCCGAGGAAGCTCATTAGCTCACCTACTTGGCTCAAGAAATCCACTAGACTAATTAGCGGAGCCAGAAAACAGGGCTAAAAGCAGGGCTAAAAGCAGTACCTGTGAGGAATATTGGGGATTGTGAAGATCTTTGCATTGTAGTTGATGTGTATATACTGTATAGAGGTGGCGGGGATAATCTGTACACTATTCTGGTGTTTTTTATGGGCAAAATGTTGGCTGGTGTGGAGAACATTTGAGATTTAAAGAGGGATTTGAGCGCTGGAGGTCAGCAGGTTGTTGGACTTCTTTGCATAAGCTGTTATTGGAGATTTTACTGCTTTTTTTAAAGTTGGTCTTACAGCTTAATCACAATGCTGAACTTGTGAACTAAAATAAATCATACATCATATTTTATTACAAGTTTTTGCAACAAGATAAATGCACTTGAACTCTGTGTTAGATATTTGGACCAAGTATATATATATATATTTAATATGACTTTTTAAAACTTTTTAAAGTTACAGAATAAAGTTTGCAAATATAATAACAAAAATAGGGGAAATAGTGTAATAATATATGTTTAATTATTACTAAATATAAAAGATAGCATATCATTTTTAAATATATATCATTTTTATTTAAGGGTAAATAAATAAAATGACTAATACTAAAATAATAATTAAGTAAATATGCATATTACAAAAAAAAATAAATGGCAAAAGCACATAATATAATTACTAGTATACTTAAAATAAAATCAAAATAATTCATTTAGAAATAAAAAAACTCATCCAACATATTGATATTTTTAATTACAAATGAATGATTAATTGTACACTTTGTCTTGTTCTTTTTTTTATCAATATATTTATTATTTTCACATTATTTTCTAACCACCCTCCACCCCAGTCCCACCCTCACTTTGTCTTGTTCTTACACTTTATATATACAGTTGAAGTCAGAATTATTAACCCCCCTGAATTATTCATTCATTCATTCAATTTCTTTTCAGCTTAGTCCCTTTATTAATCTGGGGTCGCCACAGCGGAATGAACCGCCAACTCATTCATTCATCTTCATTTCGGCTTAGTCCCTTTATTAATCTGGGGTCGCCACAGCGGAATGAACCGCCAACTTATCCAGCATATGTTTTACGCAGCGGATGCCCTTCCAGCCACAACCCATCTCTGGGAAACATCCATACACACTCATTCACACTCATAAACTACGGACAATTTAGCTTACCCAATTCACCTATAGCGCATGTTTTTGGACTGTGGGGGAAACCGGAGTACCCAGAGGAAACCCACGCCAACATGGGGAGAACATGCAAACTCCACACAGAAATGCCAACTGACCCAGCCGAGGCTCGAACCAGCGACCTTCTTGCTGTGAGGCGAACGTGCTACCCACCATGCCACCGTGAGTTAAACATTATTTTGGAAATATTTTAAAAAGGAAAAAGGAATCACATGAGGGCTACACATCATTGTGACTTCAACTACAGAACAACAGATTAGTGTGATCTTTTTTTGACTTTTTCTAGATGCTTCTAATCTTCATCATTATCAAACTGTCCCATGATGACCCATGTCTGTAAGCACTACACAGGCTGTGTGTGTGTTTGTTGTAAATGCGGGTGAGTTTGATTCTCTTCGTCTGTGATGTTGGAGATAAAAAACTCTGGGATCTGCGGGCACAGTAAACAGCATCCGTCTGCTCTCCTCCAAATATAGCCGGCATCTACAGGGGGAAGGGAATACCTCCAGAAAGCCAGAGAAAGTGAGTAATGATTATCGGCCGTAATGAGAATATATGGGGGATATTGAGATGGCCTCGGCTTGTCTCTTCTCATCAGTGGCTTTATAAGAAATATCTGCGGCACTCCACAGAATGTCGCTTCACTGCTTTTGAGCTTATGAGGAATGTTTAAGGGTAGTTGAGATTAAAGGTCTGGGGAGGAAAGCAGGTTAGTATGGAAATGATGACTTTTGCAATTACGATCTCTCTAATCAAATGAGTGTGTAAATCCCAATGCTTCTGATTTTTTTTTCCCCCCGTCCTCACTAGAGCGAACAGCTATCCATTTGCATGAAATATTTATGAAGCTGACCTATATATTTCCATGCGGACACCCATAGCCGAACTGTGTATTGCTGTATAATGAGGTCACACCTCGCCCTATCAAGATTCCTGTGCAATAAATAAATAAATAAAAAAGTGATGGCATGCCAATATATAAAACTTTTTGGGTAAAAATGTAGTGCCTCCCTCCAAGTCACTTTGGATAAACGTATCTGCTAAATGACATTAATAAATGTCGAATTAATTATATTTCTTGTTTTATTTCATTTGTTATTTTTTGCATTTCGAATTAAATTTAATGAAGAAATTTAGTCCATAAAAAATGATCTTAATAAGTTTGCAGATAGCAAATGCTTTACCAAATACAGGATACAGAAAGTTTGTGGAATGATGGGGTGTTTTTTTTATTTATTATTATTATTATTTAAAATGTCCTGTTTATGTTTTTTATTTATTATTGTATAAATCCAAACGTATATAAAGTTACAATTTAGAAAATAATTTTAATATACCAATTAATCACTTTTTTTTATAAAATAATATTTTATTTAACATTTATAAGATATTTAACAAAAGAGTGCAATACCAATAAAAAGAAGAAAAAATAGTACACACACACACACACACACACACACACACACACACACACACACACACCCACACACACACACACACACACACACACACATATATATATATGTGTGTGTAGCATAAGCATATAAACAAGAGATGACAATACACACATATTTACAAAGCCAGTGTAATGAATATATAGTCTTAAGATAGGTCCCCATGTGGTTTGAGCTTTTTTCAGTGAAGTTAATCACTTTTTAATAATAAAATTATGTTCAAAATGTAATAAACCATGAAAAAAAGATTACATTTAGGGATCTTTAAAAATTATACATAGTGTTTTTCTTCTCACTTGGTATTAAAAAATAAAAAAATTACACATATTTGTAGTTAGCAAATACTTTAAAAAAATATATACAAGATTTGTGGAATGATGGTTTGTATTTTTTTGTTTGTTTTTTGTTACTAATAAATCATGTTTATATTTTTGTATAATTCCAGAAACATACAATAGTCATATACATTGTAAAAACAAAAAAGTTGACTCAACTTAAAATGTTAACACTTTTAATATTACAATTATATTCAAAAAGTAATACATTATGAAAGAAAGACTACATTTAGGGAGAATTTACCAAAATTATTAAAGGTACATATGTACATAAAAATTACAAAATAGTTTTCTTTGTGTTACAACATTTAATGTTATAAATATTATTGCTGTGTTATATACTCAGTGTTAGTAAAGTCACCAACACAATTATTTGCATTACTAGTATTGTATTTATATTTAAATTATATTATTATTAAAATATTTTAAATGAAAATATAAATATATATTTTTATTTATATTACAATTTTTTATATATATATATATATATATATATATATCTGTGTGTTTTTGTGTGTGTGTGTGTGTGTGTGTGTGTGTGTGTGTGTGTGTGTGTGTATATATGTATATATGTTATATATATGTTTTTTATTTTGAACAGAAAGCGCAGGATCTGACACTGATCAGGCTCCAACTTTTATTCTGCGACCGCCATTTATTTTAGTTTTTCTTTTCTTTTTCTTTTTTCCAATTCTCCTATATCCACACCTTCTCATTTACTACATCTCAATCATCAATGACAGTGGAGACACAGAGTGGTCGGCGGAGGGTGATTATACTCTGTTTCATTTACTTTAATGACGTCTGTTTCCAAAAGCCGGAGGAAACAGTTAGACTTCAACCAACCTCTGGAGGCCTTTAAGCCATAATTAAAACCCAATGTCAATCACGCTCTCTTTCATTTGGCTGTTTCTCCAAAACCAAGTGCCCATCAAGCCTCTATCAAGACAAATTAATCAGCGGCAGAGCTCTTCTTTGCAGAGATCCTCGCCTTAAGGGAGACCTCTCTGCTTTTGAGAGACAGCGCAGGATCTCAGGCCATCGTTAATCAATTAAAGCACAGCAAGGGCTCCTATCAATTTCTGACCAAATCCAGGGTGTGGGCTTTACAGTCCTCTCATCTACAGACTGGAATAAAGAGCCACTCTCGGAGGAGCACTGAGATACAGGCCAGAAGCAGACTGTGTGTGTATAGTAGACATGAGGAGAGGAATATGAGCATATGCATCTTACTCTGTTTTTATTTTACTTTTTTATTTCTTACTGTTCCAGACTTTGTGGTCTGATTGTTATTTATTTTTTATTTGTTTTTATTTTATTTGTTTTGTTTATATTTTTAACATTGAGATAATCAGTGGTGTAATCATATTAATCATAATCAAATTTACAAATTTTGCAATATGTATGACTCGTTAAATGTTTTTTTTCTTCAAGTTTGTGTATTTAATTACCAAATAGAATATTTGGTAATTGCATACATATTTTGCTGTTTTTTTTTTTTACTGTTCAAAACGTTGTGGTCTGGATTTTATTTATTTTAATTTTAATTTTAACATTGAGACATTCTGGGTTCTTCACATAAACATCAGTCTACTGGCTCTTTTGAACACAGTAGAAAGTTGGGGAATTTCTGATTAATTTCTTTGTTTATTTAATTATTAAAAATCTTTGCAAGCTTTTTTATGTTAAACTGAAAAACTTTTTAACTATGAATTGCTTTGTTTTGTGCTTGCTTGATTTCCTATATAACTCTTGTGTTATTGTAAAATTTGCCAACAGTTACTTTTAATGAGTAAGGAGGCACCAAAATAGATTTTCTGACCGATACCAATAACCCATAACTATTTAGATTTACAGGCCGAGAGCCAATATATTAGCCATAAAATATAAATAATGTTTTTTTGCAGCATGACGTATTGTGAGCAACTAATTTTATTTTAAAACCTTAACTTCAGAAAAGTTTTAACTGATGTCTGAACTTTTATTAATATATTTATTAAACGATTATTTTCTATGGCCAACTGTCTTAATATAAACAATATCTACTGCCTGACAAAAAAATATCCATTAAAAAAGTCACTGAACATTAATTAAAATCAAAATACTACTCATTCACTCACTCACTATCCTTCAGATTAGTTCCTGATTAATCAGGGGTCACCACAGCAGAATGAACCGCCTATTACTCTGACATATGTTTTTTTTTTTCCAGTCACACAAAATGCCAGTAAAATAATAAAAATGTGTCAGGCAGCAAGCACAATAAGTGGTTCAACCAGCAGAAATAATAAATCATTTATCTGCTTTAAGATATCGGCCTTATCGATAATGATAAGTTTAAAAAATATATCATTTATCAGCTGATTTTGATAAGGCTGCCAATATATTGTGCATCACTAATTACAAGGCATTCACAAATTAGCAATGAAAAGTCTTGCATATAGCCCCTTTATCACAGAAGAGAAATCATTGCTGGTCAAAGCAACAGCCAATGAAGGTACATTCAGCATGTTTAGATATCTAGTGTCAGAACAGGAATTGCATCTTCAACAGAAGTTGCCAGATGAAAGCAGCGCAGTCACACCAGCAACTAATGCAGGGCATCTGCCGTAATGTAACGTCCCGCAAAAACACAGCACTCACAGTGATGCAAGCCCTTGGCAAAAGCAACGCTAAAAAGAAATCTGTCTGATTTGACAGCTGAATAAATGCCTGCTGGCGTTTTGTAAATGTGCACGGATAGTGAGTGTGAAAACTGCAAGCGATACAGACGCTAGCTTGCAGATTGGTATGCATTCCTCATCATCATGAATATTCTAAATTATTGACACCTCACCAAAAAAAGTGCCAAGTAGACAGTAAAGTCTGGTGATTAAAACCCAAGGACAGAAGGAATCATTTGTGCCACTGTTGAGGGAAGAGAGGGCAAGGCTTTTGCACTTATTAAGGCAAGAAACTGCGGGTGAATAGGGTAAAAAAAAACAAACAAACAAACAACAAACTTCCCCAGCTGATTGATTGCATTATGAATTGCAAACCTTTTGTATTAAAGTTTTCTAAAATGTTATGTTTATGTATGCAAAGGATGCATTGTTTAATTAAATATGCACTAATTTGCATACATTTTAGCCCAAAAACGTTAACATTGAATGAAGTTGGGTTCACAACTCTGGTTTAATTAATTTTTTTTTTTAAGTACTAAATTTTAAGATTTTTACATAGGGGATTTGGGGTATTTCTATTTATTACTGCATAATTAAGTAAATACAGCAAACAGACAGCAAAGAGAAAACACTTTTTGTACAATATAAGGCTGTATATAATCAGCCAAATTATCTATAAGCAAATCCCTGTGGAAAAACCTTCAGAATATCCTACATCCCATTACTTATCTCACTGTTCATCCATTGAATATTACAAGGCAACATATTAGAATGAACAAATTGCTTTCAGCAGACCTTGAATGACCCCAAAATCACGAAATGAGTTTTTCTGAAGCAATATTACTTGTTATTTGAAGTGATCTGTTTCAGTTCTTTTAAATGGAAGTTCATAATTTGAAACAGTTTTCACAGACACTATCTTCAGGGACAAATTGATGCAATAAAATAAACACTTTTAACATTTTCCAAGACTTAAAAAAGTCACTTAAAGACACAGTCTGTAATTTTTGCCACTAGAGAGCATGTATTAAGAACAAAGGCAATCACATGATGACTGAGTGTGGAATCATGGGAGTTGTGGTCTTCTTTGCATCCTAAGAGACTCACTTTGTTAGCATGCAGAAATTATGTTGATGAGCTGTTGAAGCGAAAATAAGACTGCTGAAGCAATTGCTGATGATAGATGAGCACAATGCGTAATGAAAGCAACGCAGCTTTTATTATGCCACAGTCTGCCCCTTCTGGTTCTTTCACTTGTGATCACGTGGAGAAGAAGCAGCTCTGTTTTAAAATAATAAATATGTTTTACAGTTCTTCTGTTATAATGCTTCACTCTGCAGTCTAATAAACTGCATAATAAAATAAAGCATCTTTGATGTTTCCGTGTTTTCTATCAAACTAAACTAGAAAATCATTAGCTCAAAGACACAGGACCTGGCCAGTTTCATCATTTAAAATTGCTTGTTTCTCTGGATTAGAACTTTCTTCAAAACATTTGGGATATTGTAAGTACATAAGTTGGCAAAATATATAACACTGTTCTGGTGTACAAAAACGTACGTATGGTGAATAACGCAAAGCCAAAAACCTCAAAATTGACAGGTCCATGAAGTGCTTTAGGCTGTAGCTCCTTAAAGCGCTGGGGTTTGACAAGGCGGTCCATGTATGTTTTTTGCGCAGAATCAGGCAAACTCACTGCGGGTTGCAGGAGAGCAGCAGGAGGCGTCCTGGACCTACAAGGGGGCCAAGTAGCAGCATCTTTTTCTGTGGTGTGAGATGAGATTTCTCTGCCCTGCACTCTCAGAATGAGTGGATCCAGGGCAGCTAAATCCAGACACTGCAGGGCTGGGACCCCACTGCTTGGGACAGGAACAGATCTCATGGGCACGCTTGCTGCCAGCCTCTGCTTTTGGGATAGGATCAAACCCCTATCTGGCCATCTGTGGCTGGAGAATCAGGAGTGTGTGGTAAACATATGGCCCTTAATGCTACTGCAAAACAGAGGAGCTGAAAGGAGAAATCCATTACTGACTAGTCAGCTGCAGTGGATACTTCTGAAAGCTTCAGTCTCCGATCTGCAAGCTTAGTTTGTAAGGCTGGCAATACATACACTCCCCATCCAAAAGTCAAACATTCTAATATTTTGTTGGACTGCCTTTAGCTTTGATTACGACACACATTCACAGTAACATGGTTTCAATATGCTTTTGCGATGAACATTTATTCCAATCAAGACTTGCATAAATTTTTTAACCAAGATCTTCTATTGATGATGGGAGAGTCAGACTGCTGCGCAAAATTCCACAAATGCTCAATAGTGTTAAGGTCTGGACTCTGTGGTGGCCAACCCATGTGCAATGTCTTATGCTCCCTGAACAACTCCGATAAGTCCTGGCATTGTCATCTTGGAATATGCCTGAGCCATCAGGCTAGAAAAAATCCATTGATGGAATATCCTGGTAATTCAGTATTTTCAGATAGTCATCTGACCTCATTCTTTCAGCACATAACGTTGTTGAATCTAGACCTGACTTACTGCAACAACCCCCAGATCACAGCACTGCCCCCACAGGGTTGTATGGTAGGCAGTAGGCATGATGGGTGGGTTTCTTCATCCTACTTTCTTCTTACCTTTATGTGCCCATCACTCTGGACTCATCAGATCACATGACATACCATTGCTCCACAGTCCAATCTTTATGTTCCCTAGCAAATTGAAGCCTTTTTAAATTCTGTTAAAAAGCCTCATTGATATGTGGTTTTCTTAAGGCTACAAAGCTCTTTATTCCCAATCCCTTGAGTTCCCTTCACATCAATCTTGTGGAAATGCTCTTACTTTCACCTTTGAGCATAGCCGTGAGTTCTACTCTTTTGTTTTGTTTTTACGATTTGGTTTCACCAGATGTTAAGTGATCGCCAATCTGGATCATTCAAGATGTTTTTTCAGACCACATTTCTTCAAGATGAAGGATCTCCATAATCTTTCCAGTTTTTAATAATGCATCGGACAGTTCTTATCTCAATTTTAGTCGTTTCAGCAATCTCCTTAGATGTTTTCAAGCTTGAAACGTGTCAGTTATTTGACCTAAAAGGATTAAATCTGTGAATAAGCCACTTTCCTTTATCCTTTCTCTTTCAGGTTGGCATTGACATTGTTGATGGTGACTGTATGATTATGAGACCAGTTGGATTGCATTGGGTAATTGCTGCGTTATGTAACAGTGGTTATTATTTATGATTCAGGTTGGCTCCCATACTTATTAAAAAAAACAAATGCATGCATATATATCAACTCTTGAGACATTTCATTATCAGTCTGATGTGAATACTGGAATGTGTCTGACGTAATATTACAACAAATAATGTTTTGAATTGCTATGAATAATGTATAAATAGCAAATATGAACAGCCTTTGAGTAGAATATGACTTCAGATGACAATTAAATTTTATTTAATTAGGATTTTACAGATTAAAAAAAAGGCATGTATTAGTTCTGAGCCACTTATAGTTGCACATGGAAATAGTGGTTTATCTATGTTTTATTTGTTTGCATTCATTTAATGTTCACATGCAGACAGATGTCTCGAAACCACCACATCATTATTTCCCCTTGGCTCACACAATATGCACTGCAACTGTCAAGTAAAAAGTTGTTTGCATAATTCTTGTAACTGATCAAACTAATTAAGTTACAAAATAAAAAATAAATTCATGCCACAAACATGCTTTTAATTTTCTACTGAACGTAATTTTCTGTCTCAAGCATCGCCCTGCTTTTGATCAGAGCAAAGACACTTTTAAAAAAAAAATTTTTGCTTAGGTAATGAGGTTTTGGATAAATCTGCACAACTAAAGACGAATGTGACGTAACTCTCCCCGGGGTGTCGTTGAGGAACATTTATAGAATATCATTATGAGCATTTATGCCTTTATGGAATGCAGCGGCTAGATTTCTTTCAAGATTTGTTTAAAAGCACCAAAGTCTGGTGCAAATAACGGGAGCATGGTGCTGGGATGAATAAACAGCAGTGGCACTAAACAAACACAGATAGACAGATAAAAGGCTGCGGCTGGAGTCCGTTGCTCTGAAGCAGCTGGAAGCTGCTGTTAATGGGAGCTTGATTTATTTCTCCCACAGTCTTCTCTCACGAGACACCCTGACTATTTATTCTCATTTGCACAGAAGCACTGCCAGGCTCATCATGAGGCACTTACGCAAACAAAAACGGATGGAGGAAAGACGAGGACAATCGGTGCCCGGAGAGTCACCTCGGGCCAGCCTAGATTGGTCATTATCACCAGTAGCCAACTGACTTATTACCTCCATTTTGAGGAGGGTTGAGGAAGAGTGCTGAAAAAAATGTGCAGGAAGAGCGGCTATTAGTGAGCACTAATATGTGAACGCTTCCAAATGATCTGTACGGCCCGTGAACTTTGAGAAAACGACCCACTTTGTTAACAAGCTCAACATCTTGGGCCTCATTCAGCTTATATGTTTTTTTTTATGTCCATTAAGAATGTAAAGTGCAAATTAAACATGACAGCTCTCCAAAAATAAGACTGAATTCAGTTTACATGCTGTTCAGGCAGCGATTGATATTGATTGACACAAACTGCTCACTGCGAGTAATTGGTTTCAAATGTTCTTTTCTCTTCCTCATCCAAATGCTTCCACGGGACCCTGAAAGCTTTGACCTCTGCTAACAATGCTGGATTCAGCCTGACGCGCCGTGCACACAACTTTCTTTTTCTCCGGATGCCTGTTTTCATATTCCCTATTATCGGCGCTCCGGCCCCTTCCCACATTTTTGAAGTATAGCAGCTAAAAAAGGTCAGCCACACAATAGCACATCTATGTGTTAAAAGCCAGGCGCTGGGAGTTAGCTCCTGAATGTGCTCTTTTATTTCTCATTTTTTACTCTGCTGTGCCAGGGGAGCAGCTAATGAAAAATGCCCCACTGTTTCCTCGCCAATGCCCGAGAGAGCTGCCCATACAAAAGTATTGCTGAAGGGTGGTGGCAGACCAGAGACCTCGCCGTTCCTCATGGAGGATTTGCAGTTAAAAGGTTGGAGAGACATGGGAGAGAGAAAGCGCTCCCCATGAGGCCAAAGGCCCTTCCTGTACCACTGCTACTGAATCGCAGACGACCTTGAAAGCTTTGGCACCGGCAGCTCCTGTAAATTATTCACACAGGATGCAGAAAAGGGCTTCTTCTGCACTCCCGGACGAAAGGGCGGAAGCCTGAAGCAAAGCACGTGGAAAAGATGCGGATTAACGCTGAGGAAAGAAGACGTGTGCACAACCGGAGACTGAGAGAGTGGTCTTGCCGTTGCCTGTGCACATCAAAAAAAGTTAAAGGAGAGAAAGAATAAGGGAGGTCCCTTCATAATTAATTTCTCCCCCCCACGGAAACATCGCGATGGGGCCAATTATTGCCAGAATGTGACTCCGTCGCCTGCTGCGTCACTGTCCACAGAGCTCTATCCTTCAGGCATCCGCATGACGCTACATGTACAGTGAGATGGGCACACAGTTATCATAGAGGACAAATCATGATGGTCGGGCCTTTAACCTAATTCTGAGGAGTCATATCTTTCATTAAATTGTATTTTGGTGGAGATGAACAGCAATAGCTAAAAATCATCAAATCAGTCAGTTGAAATCATTTAAAAGTTCAATATAGAATATGAGTACATTTTTGTATAATACAATGCATTTTTAATCGATAATAATCACTAAAGTTAAAAACAAAAATAACGCAGCAAATATTTCCATTGTTCTTGGAAAAAAAATATTAGTGTCCATTAGTGATGGCACTTTGAAATCGCAGTTTTGAACTCTGTTGCCAAGGTCGTTCTATGATCTTCCAGCAAATGTGACAGAGCCACCATGTTCACTTCACCTGGGTGTTTCAGCCTTTGCGTTGGCTACTTTCTCGGATGTTTTTGCGGATTTATATGCCATCCTGTATAAATACTGTTGTTTATAAGTCGTTTAGCCATTTTTTGTTATTTAGTCAGAAAAGAATAGGGGGGGTTTTGAGTGAATAAGCAAAACTGAGCAGAGAAAGAAGAAACACACGTCTACTGCATCGCGTTGCTAACCTGAAAGTCATGATGGTACTTTAAACATGTAATGAATGCATTTCGGACAGAATAAAAAAAAACTTGTTTGTAAAATGTTTGTGTGTTAAAAATATGTTTTGTGCTTGCTGAGTGTTCGTTTTTAGACCCTATAAAATATTGTATATATGTATATGCGATGCACATTGTATCTAGGAGAGTGTGGACAGCATCAGGTCATCAAAATTGACAAATTAGCAAAGAAGCAGATCATTTCAGATGTACTTAAAAGCTTAGATTTTGAGTCCTCTCAGGTAGGTATATTTAAAGTCTGCAGGTCTGGTGTGGATTTGAGAACTTTCAGAAGCATCTTTTCTCTATGGATGTGCGAATGTTAAAATCGAGTCATCAGAAATATGCTTCAGATGCTCAAAACATCAGTTGTGAGTAGAAACAACTACACGTGTGTAAATGTAAGTCCAGAAATCTGAAATTTAGACTTTGCACATTTGCATTGAGTTCCTTGTTTAAATATCCCATTCATGTTTGTTCTATACAGTAGAATCTGTTTTGTTGTATAGAATCTATCTTTGAGCCTGATGGTGTTTATGATGTAATGAGTGGGCAGAGAAGAAGAGCATTTAATGCACAAGATTGTTTTAGTGCAGGTGGGATTGGCCCAGTCGCCTAAACAGGAACGTCCCGCTGTGATGGCATTGCACTAGATACAGTCTCCATACAGAATGGCCGGATGAATTTTTGATGAGCGATGGCGTTCTGATGAAAAATTCTGTTTGCCTTCCTGGGACATCCCCTTTTATTCTGCGCCCCTAGGGTGGGGATCTGGGCAGCGGAGATATTTACGCCTGCGGTGCCTGCTTTCAGGGAGGCCGAACGACCCTAATAGAATTTCAAAGATCCCCTTGTGAATGAAAAAGCAGGGAGGACAGTTTTCTGTTGTTCCCTCTTTCCCTTCACTTGTGCTTTCTGTCTCCCTGATAACCTTTTGAAAATATTTCCACCGAAATAAGATCATCTGACACCATCGAGAGATGCTGTCAAATTTCAGTAAAACGTTTAAGATGTTTGACGAACAAAACACTTTAATTCCTGATTAATTCATTGTGGACATCATTACCGATACGGTTAGTTGACATGCTTGACTAGTAAAATCTTTTTCCATTAAAGGGATAGTTCACCCAAAAAATCACTATTTACTCACCCTGAAGTGATTTCAAACCTTTATGAGTTTCTTTAATCTTTTTTTTTTTTTGAAAAAGCAGAAAACCTGTAACCATTGACTTCAATAGTAGGAAATACAAATACTATGGAAGTCAATGGTTACAGGTTTCTTCAAAATGTATTCTTTTCTTTTCAACAAAAAAAAAAAAGTCGGAGAGGTTTGGAACAATTAAAATGTGATTAAATGATAACATATTTTTTTAATTTTGGGTGAACTATCCCTTTAAGGTACAGGGGTCCCTCATTATTCGTGGGAGTTACATTCTAAAAATAACCCTGCGAAGAAATCTGCGAAGTAGTCAGCTTTATTTTTTACAATTATTATAGATGTTTTAAGGCTGTAAAACTCCTCACTACTTTTCTCAGACAGGCATTAACATTTTCACACTTTTCTCTCTTGTTTAAACACTCTCAAAGTTAAAACATTTGTAGAAAAATAAGTCCAGTATTATAGAATGAATCCAAAGATCAAGACCTGTTGTCAGGCGCAAACATTCATCGATGTCAGCAAACGGTTCATAAAGTTTTTTAGCTTTTGTGTTGATAATGTTGGCATTCAGCATAATGTTATTTCTCCTCCAGTCACTGATCCACAAAACTAGCAGACTCCATCCTTAAGGGGGTCGTACACCGGATGCACCGCGCACATGACAGTTGGAAGTAACACACACCGGACGCGCACATTCAAATGTTATTTAAAATGAAATTATTCAGATGGAGAAATATGAACAGTGTAGCTGGGTGTGACGTAGCTGGGTGTGGTGTAAAAAAAAAGCACGTCAAATTGCACACAAAAAAAATCCATGAAACTGCGAAAGGTGTACCACGTTATAGGGAGGGACCACTGTATAATGATAACCACTATAATTAAACAAGCAGAGAAAAGTCAAGATATTTGAAGTTCATCAGCACTAAGCTTCTGTGAACCATAAGGCATGAATAGTGTTAACTGACAAAAATGCGTAATTATATTGGCTATAAAATAACTTACACATTGTTGCTGTAAATGTATGTTCTCCAAGTTTCCTGTAAATTAATACTGTATTTTGGGGCTAAGCATCTACTGAAGTCATTAGCCGTCATCATTTGGTGCTCAGCAAGTCTATGGCAGCTTGGTAAAAAAATTGTAAATTAGCCGACGCTTTTGAACAGCAAGGGATGGGAAAAATTGTTCAATAATGCGTAAATTCATAGTATTCGAAAAATAGCAGACGAGAAGTACCCAGATTCTGAAGTGTGCATTCTGTCCTGTGAGTGGAAGTGACACAACTGACGCATCTGATAGAACATTCGAACATTGATTATATCTGCACAACACTGTACAAACCATTACCTGCACAGTTTTAACACAGTGCCACCTAGTGGTCAGGAGATATGAAAAATTGCATTTTTTGCCATTTAACTTCAAAAAGATCTGCTGAAAATGTCACAAAACTGATCTTGTTGGCCATTTTGAGTTTTTGATTGATTTTGAATCACTTCATCTTCAGTACATGCCAACAAAAAGTTATGGAGGAATTTCTGCTTGCAGTTACATTTATGTGAGCTACATTTATACAATACATACAGTTGAAGTCTGAATTATTAGCCCCCCTGTACATTTTGTTTCCCACAATTTCTGTTTAATGGAGAGAAGATATTTTTTTACACATTTCTAAACATAATAGTTTTAATAACTCATTTCTAATAACTGATTTCTTTTTCTTTGCCATGATGACAGTAAATAAAATTTTACTAGATATTTTTGAAGATACTAGTATTCAGCTTAAAATGACATTTAAAAGCTTAACTAGGGTAATTAGGCAAATCATTGTATCATGATAGTTTGTTCTGTAGACAATTTGCTTAAGGGGAATAATATTATTCATTCATTCTTTTTCTTTTCGGCATAGTCCCTTTTTTAATCAGGGGTTGCCACAGCGGAATAAACCGTCAACTAAATCCAGCATATGTTTTATGCAGCGGATACCCTTCCAGCTGCAACCCATCACTGGGAAACACCCATACACTCTCATTCACACACATACACATACGGACAATTTAGCTTACCCAATTCACCTATAGTGCATCTCTTTGGACTTTTAGGGGAAACCGGAGCACCCGGGGAGAACATGTAAACTCCACACAGAAATGCCAACTGACCCAGCCGAGGTTCGAACCAGCGACCTTCTTGCTGTGAGGCGACAGCGCTACTCCCTGCACCACCGCGCCGCCCAGGAATAATATTATTGACCATAAAATGTTTTTTTCTTTTTAAATGTAACTGCTTTTATTCTAGCCGAAATAAAACAGACTTTCTCCAGAAGAAAAAAAAAAATAATGGGAAATAATATGAAAGATTCCTTGCTCTGTTAAACATCATTTTGTAAATATTTGAAAAAGAAACAAAAATTCACAGGAGGGCTAATCATTTTGACTTTAACTGTATATGCACCATAAACTACTTATTCTTATTTGCATACCGTCACTGAAGTGTAGCACTTGAAAGTAGATGAAAATGATAGAAAATACTTTGAATGTTAGGTCACAGAGCCATGACTCATTCTTTATGTTTTGTATTTTGTCTCCTTTACAGACATACCAATCTGCTGTTTGAAGACACTGTTTCATCTCCTGTCCTAATGAGGTAAATACCTGAGCGGGACAATATGGACCCTTCGTCAGAGACAGACTTTCATGTCTTCTTCATGCTCAGAGCCTAACAAGGTATAGAGCATAATTAGTAAAGCTGATTGAGACGTTGTTTCCGAATGTGTCCTATGACATATTTCAGAATAAACATGAATGCACTGCAGTTTGTTAATGCAAACGATTATCATTCATTCTTTCATTTTCCTTTTATCAGGGGTCACCACAGTGGAATGAATCGCCAACTATTCCAGCATATGTTTTACGCAGCGGATGCCCTTCCAGTCACAACCCAGTACTGGGAAACACCCATACACTCACATTTCACACACACACACAAACTCACACACTATGGCCAATTTTGTTTACCCAACTCACTTATAGTGCATGTCTTTGGATTGTTGGGGAAACCGGACCACCTGAAGGAAACCCACACGAACATGGGGAGAACATGCAAACTCCACACAGAACTGGGACTCAAACCAGTTACCTTCTTGCTGTGAGGCAACAGTGCTAACCACTGAGCCACTGTGCCGCCCATGTTAATGCAAGCAATTAGTGAAATATATTTGTCACTGTGATTTTAAATGGCATTACTACATGCTTGGCTTTTCTGTTTGTTTCTTTCAGTAGTGACTAAAATCTTATCAAAACCTTTAGTGCTATTCAGAAGATGAATGGAATGGTGGTCACTGGCAGAAACAACTATACTTGTGTAAATGTAAGTCCAGATGTCAGACTTTGCACATTGAGTTCATTGTTTACTCATCGTTTATCCTATTAGAATATATTTTTTTTACTAATCTTGCTATTTTTCAAATCAGCCTTTTTGTGACTGATGACTTTTGTTTATTAGCAAAATATCTCACCACTTACTGGTGTGTCCAGGTCACATTACATCAAGCATTGCTGCTGGACAGCAATTGCAAATAAATTATGTCATCTTAGCATAAATTTAAAACAAAGGCTGTAAAAAATCACATTTGTCTTTAGCAATATTGTGAAAGTGAACAGCACACAACAGACACATACTGTACCTGTATAAACATAGATACTGTATCTATGGGTACAATATGCATCCTGTTAAATATATTCAAATAGCAGGACTAAAATACCATTTCAGTGTGGTCAGAGGACCAAAATATACAGATTATTTTGCATTCAGATTTATGTGGATTAGTGCAGATCTAAACGCTGAAAGATAAACTTTCTTTGCCTACCTTTAATTGCCAAATCCTTATTTGATTTTCAAGCAGATGTTAACATTATATTGAAATTGAAAAACATTATATTGAAAAACATCTGTTTATATTTTTCAAAACTGAAAACTAAGTTATGGGATCAGAAAAATATCAATCTGTAAACATTTCTTATATTTTAAATGAGGTAAATAAACATGCATTATGTATGTGACCAAAAAAGTATGCAAGTTTGCAGTATATAACATACTTTGTAGAAAGTTTGTGAATTATACTGCACAACCCAAAAGAAAGAATGCTACTCAAAAGGATAAGTGTTGGCTCACTATATATTATTTTATTTTACATCTTTGATTCATGAGGAAAAAGCTTCGTTTTATACAGTCACCGGCCACTTTATTAGGTACTTCTTACTAGTACTGGGTTGGACCCCCTTTTGCCTTCAGAACTGCCTTAATTCTTTGTGGCATAGATTCAACAAGGTACTGGAAATATTTCTCAGAGATTTTGGTCCATATTGACCTGATAGCATCACGCAGTTGCTGCAGATTTGTCAGCTGCACATCCACATCTCTCGTTCCACCACATCCCAATGGTGCTCTATTGGATTGAGATCTGGTGACTGTGGAGTCCATTTGAGTACAGTGAACTCAATGTCATGTTCAAGAAACCAGTCTGAGATGATTCGTGCTTTATGACATGGCGTGTTATCCTGCTGGAAGTAGCCATCAGAAGATGGGTACACTGTGGTCATAAAGGGTCATTGTGCGTGAAAATCCCAGTAGATCAGCAGTTTCTGAAATACTCAGACCAGCCCATCTATCACCAACAACCATGCCTTTCTGCCCCAGTCTGATGCTCGGTTTGAACTGCAGCAGATCGTCTTGACCATGTCTACATGCCTAAATGCATTGAGTTGCTGCCATGTGATTGGCTGATTAGAAATTGGACAGGTGTACCTAATAAAGTGACCGGTGAGTGTATGTGAAATTGCCACATTTGTGACTTTGGTAAATCAAATATAATTGTTTGAAAACATTGACAGAGACATTTTTAGTATTTCTGCAGTACTGTAAAATACAAACCTACACAAAAACTTTGGTGAAAACTTTATTATTTTTATGGCAAGGTTGACATTTGCATGGAATTGCTCTTGTCAATCCTGAATGTGTGGTTTATTTTCATATGGGAATTGTCCGTAACGTGACAGTGTAGTTTTGTTCTCACTCTGTCAAAAGCTAATTTTATTAGACGTATTGGAGATGGCTTATGGTGGGTTGGGGGTCTTCTGAGGAGTTTTTCGATTTTCATCCATCATAAAAAGTGATGGCTAGGCTCAGGGTAAAAGGCATGGGTTAATTTAATCATACACAGCCACGAGAGTGCATCATTAGTCATATAATATCCACTTCTGAGCGCAGAGATAGATGAAAACAGACTCTGGCGGATGGGTTAGCTAGATCAATGCATATGTAAACAGACAAGTTTTCAGCCACAAACTAGGATGAAAACGTATGTTGCTTGATTCCCTTGGTTGACTCCGACTGATACAGCTCGCGATGTCTGACCGCTGGGCTTTGAAGGTGCCTTTTGATTGTCAGGAGAACACGTTGATTGGAAAAAAAATCTTCAAATATCAAATAGCTTTCTTTTATAGCTTTGATGAAAAATCCATCCACATATTGTATTTTCATCCAAGTCTTAGCGATGAAACTTTATACTTTGTGTATTTCAAACTTCTCACTTCTTTCACTGCAGACATCTCAGTAGCTATGTTTGCATACAGAGATGCAAATTAAATGTATGCGAAAAACTGGAATAATAAAATATTTGAGAATAATAATGCACTGTTTCCATACAATGAGTCAAAGAGAACAAAATTGTCACTTCCTGATAAACTGGAGTCTAATATCAAAAAGAAACATGGAATTTGTTGAGGTCAGAGAAGCCACTGTGAGCCTTTTTTCTTATATAATAAATAACTTGTGCCTAAGAAGATGAAGATGAAATGCAATGAATGTGCAGTGGCTTTTAGAGGTGTGAGACGCCGTTTTTTAACAAATTATCTGTTGAAACAAAATAACATGACTTTTTTAATGTGCATGCTGGGATTTATTCAGTAAATATGTTTCCATTGTAGTTCATGCACATTTTTTCTTATTGGATAAAATGTTTATCCTACAAAGTTGTGCACATAAGTTTTTTTAGGGCCATTTTCAAAATGTATATACATCTTGGCATATCCATAAAGCATTTATTTAATGCAGTATTTCAAAATGCGCATAAAACAATTGGTGGATGGTAGTACAGCTAATGACTGTTTTTGCTGAATTCAAATTTCATTAAAGGATAAATGGACAGAATGGGGTAAAATATTAAACATTAACTACACTTTTAAAACAATTCAAGCAAGCTGTCGATTGGTTTGTAAAAGGATTATATTGGCCGGATTTGTTATTTGAGCATTCGGATAGCTCTTGTTGACTGGATTTGAAAATAACCAAAACTTTGTCAAACTTATTGACATCTGTGGAATTTGGAGGCCATGGAAACACTTTGAACCCTTCATCATGTTCCTTGTACCATTCCTGAACTATATGTTATATATAATCCTGCTGAAAGAGACCACTTCCATCAGAGAACACAACTGTGATGAAGAGCTGTACCCAGTCTTAGTTGGTAGTACATGTCAAATGTACAATTACATGAATGTTCAGAACCAGGGTTTCCCAGTAGATACTGCCAAGTGGGTTTTGATCCACTTCAAATGTTGTCTACTGTATATAACAAAAGCCAAATCT
>CAIGQW010000259.1:8546813-8564640 GCA_903798125.1 Danio choprae
TAGATAGATAGATAGATAGATAGATAGATAGATAGATAGATAGATAGGTGGACAGATGGAAGGATGAATTTTTTATTTGTTTTTGGTTTCATGCTATTGTATAACATTAGGTGTTATCGTTTCTCCTTCATTCCTCCAGAAGGCCTTACAGTAGCACTAAATGATTGAGCTACAGTACAGCTGCTGCATGTCACAGGCGAGACTCTTCCTGTCAAGGGCGTCTCTCTCTGCACTGAATCCCCAGAGCTGAGAGCGTAAACAAGCGTGGATCACTTCTCTTTAAAACACATCATGACTGCAGGCACACAGACGCCGTTATTCGCACACGGCAAGAGTTTGATCTTGCGAAAGCCAGAAGGTCTGCTCAGTTTAAAGAGCCTGGCCTCGCTCAACATCTGAATGCAGAGCAGGCCGATCACTGGATGAACAGTCAGCTTTTATCGATCTGACGAGAAAGTGCTGACAGGGAAGGACAAGACTATGCACCCTTCTCCCAAAACTCATCTCTAGTTTCTTCTGCTCAGTATAAGCCGACTCGGGTCGACATGGAAAAATACACCATAATCAGTATGCACGAAATATACGCCCTTGTGTCGGGTTATTGTATGAATAGCAGATGAGGAGCAAAAAGTTTCATGAGGTGCAGTGAATTAAAAATGGGGGAAAACTTGCAGGAATTGTGGCCAAATGCGATTTGATTAATAATGAACGGTGAATTTCTGCTGTGGAAGGGAATGTGCTTTTAATGTTTTAATGTTTTGAAGTCTCTCAGCTCGTCTAGGAAATGTGGAGAGAATATTGTAGATTTTCTGTTCATCAAAAATGTATGCATTTATTTATTTATTTCAGAAAACTCTTATGTGCTCACTAAGGTTGCATTTATTTGATAAAAAATACAGTGCCGTTGGATATTTTGTGAATTTTTTTGTTTTAAACTGCAGTTGTTAACATCATTCGTCCAGTCTTGAATGTCACATGATCCCTTTAGGTATCATTTTAATATTATGTTTGATTCGGTACTCAGTAAATATTTATTTTTATTATCCGTGTTGAAAACAGTTATGCTGCTTCATTTTTGAGTGTAATAATAATAATCAGAATTCCTTAGAAAACATTAATTTTGAATCAGAATTAAAACATTAATTTTGTAATATTTCACTTTTGATGAATTGACAAATTTGCTGTATGAAAGTATTTATTTTTTATTTTTTATTGAAAATGTTTTAAAATGTTATATATATATTTCTGGAGAGAGCAAAATACGTCCCAGGAGCTATGTTTTTTTGCAGTTTTTGTATTCGTGAATCCACCAGAGGCCGTTGTGTACGTTTTTTTAGTTCTCAAATTTCTCTTGCCATTCGCGCCTGCTGTTCTCGCGTAAATCCCGCTGTCGACTGACCGAATGACTGACTGACTGACTGACCAATCGACTGACCCACCCTCCCCTTCCATAAACCCAACCAATAGTGTTTTGAAAAGCACTGATTGACCCGCCCACCCACTTCCCTTAACCCAACCGACAGTGTTTTAAAAAGCAATCCAGAAAAAGAAAAGCCCTCGCCTGATTTTTACCACGTTTTCAGATTTTACCACATTCTCACCCTGTTATTTACTTGTTATTTTATTTTTTAGCTTTTGTTTTTGTCTTACCCGCTTTCTGGAACTGTTCTTCACCGGACTCAAACCCCGTTGTCGCGTTCAACTCTGCTCTGCGTCTCAAGTCTCCCGACTTACATGTCAAGCTAACTGAACAAACTGGTAACAGTGGAAAAGCCGTCTATATGGAGGTAAGCGGTTAGCTGGTTAGCAAGAAAAGAAATGTGTCATACCGCACCGTAGCGTTCATTTTAAAGATGAAATGCAGTCATACGTACTTCTGGCTACATAATTCGCGATCTCCAGAAATATATATAGGGCTACGTTTTCAGAATGTGCCTATGTTGTTTTTTTCATAGTATGCAAGTTAATGAGTGCCAGCAACCAGCATCTTTTTCTGAAATATCTACCTTTATGTTTAACAGAGGAAAGGAACCAATAAAGGTTTAAAACCACATGAGGGAGAATAAACAATGAGTTAATTTTCACTTTTGGGTGAACTATCCCTTTAAACTGAAGACAGTATCTTATAAACCTTAAAGACCTGGCCACCAAATGAGCTGTTAAAAAACCCACATCTGTTAAGCGCTATTTGTACACCCTGACCATTTTCACCACAGGTTACTGCAAAAGCACCTTCAAAGGAACTGAATTCAAGAACTCTTTTCCCTACTTCATACTCCTGACATCTGAATCCATCACCGTGAATAAGAGAGCGGTGAATCACTATGCCTTTGTAGTACATTTGTTTCTTGAAAAAAATGACTGAATGCCGTCTCTCTTCACAGTCCAGCTTCCCACCGCTTGTCAGTGTGTGAGTCGTGTGGTTTATGGTGAGAGGATGATGTCATCGAGTGATCCGCCTCCTCCACGGCCTCCTGTCTTTCATCCACACACTCTAAATGTGTGAATTAGCACCCCGTCAGAGACAGCGCTCCGTCTCCGGGCCCCCGTGCGTAGTGTCGCTCCAGCTGGACAAATCCTCTATCCGATTATTGTGCAATCAAGCTTCTGGCCAAATTCCCAAAAGCATCTCTGATGGAGATTAATGTTGGATATGCACGTCCCTCGCCAGGCTGAAATTCACTGATTGTATGGAATGGAGAACGTTTTCATTGTCGCCACTTGTCTTAATCTCTCTTTCAGTGTATGTGTCGATCGGTCACCAGCCAGATGTGTGTGCGTGTGTGTCTGGGAAAGACGCGGATTGTTTGCACCCTCACGCTCGCCGCTAAACCTGAGTTGATTTACACAGATAATCCTGCGGTGACTGCTGTCTCGTGCGTGGATGCAAACTACACTGTATAACAGCTGTGTGGGCAAATTTACACATCGACTCGGCCTTTGCTTACTCTCTGAACAAACACATTGTTTAGGGCCACATGTTGCAGATCAGTGTGTGTGTGTGTGTGTGGACAAATCAGGGTCACTTGAAGGCTTTTTAGTATTCTTGTGGCAGATCTTACTGTAATATTAGATTCCTTTGCCTTTTATCGTTTCTTCATCTAAAAATAAAAACAATCACTGAGTAACTATTATTAAATCTGATTATTTAATCTACTCATTAAAATAAAGGTTGCAATTGAAGAACTATTTTGGGTCCACAGAGCTTCTTTCAGTTAAGAATTCTTAAAAGAAACATTTTTTATTATAGTGAAGAGGATTGTAATCAAATAAAGGCCATTTTCCACTATAAAGAACCTTTACTGCAATAAAAAGGTTCCACTCATGTTAAAGATGCATCCCAAAATGTATTCAACCTCAAGTGATTTCAAAGCTATACTCTAGAGCTGTATCATGTGTAGTCTTGTCTGAAACCATAGTGGACATTCTGAATCAATCCCACAATGCACCGCAATAGCGAGTGTACAACCAATGTACACACAACATTAGATAATAAATATAGTGCACCGTGAGCATTCATATGCCAAATGAATGGCACCCACAGTGAAATCCTATCATTGTAGGTTTCCATATAATTTATTATTTAATTGCTTAAACAGTTTTATTTCATTTATTTTTTTATCAACCAAGCAAAGCCCAAACAAAACGGCATCCCTTATGGAGTGCTCAAATTCACTCACTTGTGTTCATTCACTTCTTTAAGTGGACTAATAAAGTTAGTTCTACACTCTTAAAACTAAAGCTTCTATAGGTTTTTTGTTTCTTTTCCTCAGTGATGTCTTAGAACACTCAATATTGGTTCCTCAAAAACCAACCACCCCCAGCCCTTCCCAACCTCCCACAATAATTCTAAATAGCCAAATTGTACCCCCATATCTCAGATTCTTGCATTGTTGTGCTTCACTTAATTACACAATTCTCTGTTGTTAGGAAGACAAAAAAAGGTTACATTTTTAGGCTGCTTTGCCTCAGACGTCCTACAGCCCTTGTCAGTGTCAGAATGATTGAGAGGGCCAATCAGATTGAGGTATTCGGGGTTTACAGTTCATAAACCAGAGTGCAAAATTTCAAGCATCAGTTTGAAAGACAAGCTAAGTTTAAAGCAACAAAACACTGAGCGTGATTTATGTATTTCTTAAAGGAACACTCCTAAACAGTTTTCCCCTCTTTTTAGCTCCTTTTTTAATCCATTCAGCTGATCTCCAGGTCTGACAGGGGTCTATTTAGCTTAACTTAGCATAAATCATTGATTCGGATTGGACCATTAGCATCTCACTCAAAAAAATGACCAAAAGGTCTAGATCATTTTCATGAAAAAAATGAAAATTTGCTATTTTGTAGGCTGATATGGAACTATATTCTGATTCTGGCGTAATAATCAAGGTTCTTTTCTGCAGTACCATGGCTGCAGCAGAAACAACGTTATTACGCAGCACCTGAATATATTGCACTGCATAATTTCATTTCGCCTTCTGCAGCCAAGATACGGCAGCTGAATTGTAAAGTTTATTCCTTTAAATATGATGAGAAAACAATTGTATTTTCAACATAAGAGTTCATCTTTTAAAATATTATTAGAAATTAGTTCAAAATGATTATAGGATCCAATTAGAATAAGACCTAAAATATCGTTCACAACAAATTGCTTGAAACTTGTGAAACTTAATTTTTTAAAAAAAAGATGCCACAGAGTGTGACGTCATATTACAACTGTTGCAGGGTCTAGAAATCTTGTGTATTCAAACTGTAGTCTGACCATGACTTCAAAAGTTATGGAACCTTCCAGAGTTTCCCCCAAATTGCATCAAACTCTGGCTACCACAAATAAACATGATTGGAAGCTATATTTGCATGGAAAAACAAGCTGTTCCAGTAGAACAAATGTAACTGACAAAGCAGCAGAGCCAAAAGCGATGGGGTCCAGACTCACCAGAGTGCAGAATCTCTCCGGTGGGTTTCCACATGTGATATCGGGAGGCTCCACTCTAATCTGCATGTACTCCTTCATGGACATGGGTTTGGGCTGGCAAGCGTAAAATTCCCATGTTGGTCCATCGTCTGTGCTGACCAGCGACTTACAGATATCGTACTGGCCGAGAGTCAGAATAATGCACTGTAAAAGCAGGAGCGCCTGTGAGAGCATGGCACTGGATGGGTCCATGGGCATGAGAGAAAGGCAAGGGGTGCCACAGCTTTTAGGGGTGTCAGCATGGAAGTTATTTAGATGGCAAATTTTCCGAAATCCATCAGTTTCTTCCAAAAGGGCAACGTCTCCGTGGAAAAACCTGCGTGTGACTTTGTAAAATGTGTCTCGCGCTGAGGTGAAATTTTCAGATCTGTTGTGACATCTTCAATATTCAAAGCTCAATTTAGGGCAAATGACTTCCAGCTGAAGTCCAGGGGGCGAATGTCACTTCAGCTCAGAGACATTAAGTGCATTTAGTGGTTTATGTGCAGTCAGAAGATGCCTGGAGTCCAGTCTAATGTTCATGCGTGATGAGATGAGCTGTTTCATTTCTGATGGTTTGCCTAGGAAAGGGAGAAATACTGAAATAAGCTATATGTAGCTATCTGTAACTGTAAAGTTACCTGACATACAGTTCAAATCGTTTGCATTATCATTTGTGGAGTGAATGAATATTTAACATGGCAATATGCATATTGTAAGGTAGAAATTGTTTTTATAAACTCTTGTAGCCATTATGTAGTCTCAGATGTTTTTATCATTAGGTTGCTATATTAGCATTTTATGATGTAATGACGTTCATTCAGTATTAAAATTAGCACTATATATGTTCAAGTAAATAAATAAAAAAGGAAAGTAGAAACAAGGAAGATGCATTATAGTTTAAGGAAGAAATCAAATTAACAGGGCAATGTGCATATTTTACTGTTGAAAATACGTGTTTATAAATATATGTTACCTTATATAGTTTTATTCAGCATTCACATTGGGTTATTTACGTTATATGACTTAATTGTGTATTCAGTAACTTTAAACGCTCACAAATATGACTAAAATAAATCGTCACTGTTATAAAATGCTGGCAACCACATACATATATTATTATTTTATACCGTAGCAGAGCTTTAAAAGCTTTCTTCAAGAATCTGACACTTTCTCTCCTTTATGCAGTAGATGAAGAAAAACTTTTACACTTGGACTTTGCGGTGGGAATCTTTCTTTTTTAAATAATTTAACGCGTAAGTAGGTCATCTGAACGGTACAAGCTGCAAAAGAAAATGTGAGACTACGAAATAATGGCGAAATTGAATTATGACGTATAAGAAACGCGCGCAAAGATTCAACAAATTTCATTATTACGTCGATCTAAAAATAAAATATCCATGAAAATAAAAAAGCAAATAAATAAATAACTAATAAATGTATTAAATTCTTACCAAGCTAAGCAAATAAGTTGATTTAAAATCACCTTTTGCAAAAATCAGGTACATTTAATAGACAACTAATCCAAAGTTTCTTGAATTCGTCAAGGAGCATCATCTGAAACGCTCTCCACAATTTGAGCGTTCACAAAAGGCGTTCATTCGGCGTCTTCCATTCCCAAACAACATCTATTTTTAAGACTTAAATAGCTCTCACACTCGAGTGAACTTACCCTGACTCCAGAGATCGGCACCTTGGCAGTTCCCAGATGAATTTCTCGTGTATGAACTCTCTCTCAGTCAGTTCCCTGCCATATCACTGGAGATGGATGAGAAACACATGCACACGTTACTCCCCTCCGTGGATCACAGCAAACGCTTTCCCCTTCGTGCTTTCTTCGGCTTCCACGTACTTTACTGGAAAGCATTCTAGATGGACGCCCTACATCCAGACTGCTCCGAAAAACGTGCATTTAAAGTTTAGCTTCCCGTCCTCTTGCCTTCTTTGATGTCTCTGTCCTGTGCGCTTCAAGGACAGACTTCAGAGTAAAACACCTCCCATTCCCATCCAGTCTTATTCCGTCCGTGCTCCTGCTCCATTCACTCTGCCGTATCTGTTTGCGCACACTTACGCGCAGCTATAGCTGACTTTCATTTGTCTTTTGCGAAGCTCGGTTAAAATACTTTTGGCCACTGCAAACCGGGTGTCCTGTCTTGTCGAACTAGTGTGGAAGCAGAAGTTTATCTACGGGCTCGAGGAGCACAACCGTCCCAGCAGCAGATGAGGCAGTCCGTCCCGCTTAAAGAGACAGATCAGAGGCTGAGGATTCCCAGACTCCTCTCACAACGCGATTTACTTAACAAGTCATACAGTTACAGAATCGGTTTAGCGGTGGTAAAACTGTGGTAACTTGTATAAACAGATACATGAAATAAGAGAAAGATTCTGAATGTTTTTTTTTATTCATGAAATGAGTTGGAACAACCCAATTCTTTAGTTTTTTTGGGGGGACAACTTAATTGTTTTATGTTCAATGCACTTAAATTTGCAAAATGATTAAGTTTACACAATCAATTTGTGTTAGGGCAACAGGAATTAAGTTAATTTTAGTTTTTACAAATTTAAGTATATTGAACATAAAACAATAAAGTTGTCCCCCAAAAACACAAGAATTGTGTTGTTTCAACTCATTTTAAATAAATAGTTTGAACAAGCAGCAAACATCATTCTTTGAGTGTATAGGCTACAGTAAGGCACTTGAATTAATCTGTTAATTCTATAGTTAACGCAACAACTATAGGAATATAAACAAATGGCTCAATAGTTTTACATCTATGGGTATACTATACTAAAATACACCACAGTTTACTGTAGTAAAAACTAAAGTATACTACCGTATTTATTACAGTTTATCAGTTCATTGTAGTTATAAAGTATGCTGTAGAATTCATTAACAAGAGTTGTAAATACTGTAATGTATACATTATAATACACTTTGGTTCAAAAACACTATAGTATTTATTCTAAATCACTATAGTATTTTTAATGTGAGTTAAACTTGACTTGACACAAACTGGTATTTATCAAGTCAAGCTAAAATAAATTAAATAAGCAAAGGGTGCCATTTTATTTTATTTTATTTTTAATGCACGGTCAGTGGAAGAGGTGTTTAATTTTCCAGGGATGATCTCAGAAGGTCTATTTTTTTATGTGCGAGACTTGGCATGGATCTTCAACAATAGCTGAAAACCCTTTGAAGGCAGACTTGTGGTGATCTATAATGTTGTTTATTTATTGTATATGATTTTATTGAACACATCATTTTCCTTTAATTTGACATTAGCTTTAATAGCGGAATTTATACAGACAATCGACATTACCCATAATGCTGTAGGCCTACTGAAAATGTCCTCAATCAGAAAGCTGGAGTAATTTTAAGCCCACTTGCGTTAAGCAAAGTAAATGATGTAAGTCAATCTCTGTGCTCTCAACATATGCATTAACCTAAAATATGTTGTTTCTATATATACAGTCAACAATTTATAATACATTTCTAAATATTATATTTAATATTTCGTTATAGTCTTTCTATTTGATTGTGTTCTTTTTTCAGGGCTTTGTGATATTGTATTTCCCCCCAAAAGTAAAGCAAAGCACCCTACGCAATATTTTGTTCAACATACTGAAATAGAAGTTTCAGCAACTTCCAGTTCACATGGATTTTAACAGTGACTTCAGCAAAATACTTTAAAAACAGTTTTAAAATGGGATTTATTTATTTACAGATTGAATGATTGGCCGATTGACTGATTGATAAAACATGGATGGGCACTAATGCACTTTGTTGGTATATAACTTGAAGAATACAAAGTGCAGTAAATGGTAAACAATGCTCTTACCATTATTATTAGAATAATTGTAAAGCATTGAAAAAATATGACAACAATTATGTTAACAATTTAGTTTTTCAGGTAAAATAACTGTTAGTGAATTACTGCAAAAGCATTAAATTTACAAATGGAGATGTCCACTCTCTCTTTAAAAAAATGGCTGAATAAAAGCTTTTTATTTTAGCCAATTTCTGTGTGTTTTGAAATGTCATATTTGACTACCAAAACCAAAGAAGAAAACATTAAATCCACACCAAACTTAATAAATAGGCGTAAATAACAGAAAATAAAAAGTCAGAATTGGTAGCAGGGTTCCAACTAGTAACATTTTTGCACCTACCAGCAAATAACAAAGCGCCTTATGTCTGATGGAGCTGTCCATGGTAGTAGCCCATATATACACAATATGACAATGAAAGCAATACATAGTAAAATTGCACCGTCATATTTATCTGAATAACGTAAACTGAAGCAACAAAAAGAATCCATTTAGTTTTTGCACACGCTGAGGTACTAGTTTAGATTAAAACGCTTAGATTGTTTAAAAGTTTTTTTTTTTTTAATAATTAGTTTATTTTCTTGCTATTAACATTGTTGTAAAAAAAATAAAACATGTTTCGATTAAATATTTTCCGTAAGTTTTACTGTTTGTACTCATAACGACAATTACAAAAAATATCTGTACAGATTTTCTCGTCGCATCCCGTTAGAAACTACAAATCCCATCATCCCTTCAGCTCAAGTGACGTCATTCAAGCGCCAGTGTTCGAGCAGAAGCAGCCATGGCGGATGTTATGAATGTTGGAGTGAATTTGGAAGCGTTTTCTCAAGCGATAAACGCCATCCAGGCTCTTCGGTCGAGCGTCACAAGAGTTTTCGATTTTCTTAAGGATGGGATGAAGAATAAGGAGACCCTTGAAGGCCGGGAGAAAGTCTTTATAACTGAGTTTCAAGAGAATCTGCAGTCAGTGAATCGCGATTTAAAGTGAGTCGATTGTATGTGAGTTAACTAATCATGTGAAATTTTTATAACTAACGTTGTAACTGTAGTTATTGCCAATAGCCAGTGTTGTTGGAAATAAGTCACTTGTTGATACACAAATATTAAATTACTCGGAAATACTCAAATTGTGTCACTAAACTGAATGACTAAAATGCTGAAAGTCCATATTACAATGTTGTGCTAGTAACATTTATATAGTAAATGTTTGTGCTGTAAATTAATATGATTACAATAATTTAAAAAAATAATAATTTTAACATCTTTTAAATTATGGTTTTCCAATCTGTTTTAATTGTAAAGTGCTGTCAAGATTTGTCATTTTTCTATCTAAAAACCTTTTAAGCGCACGTCAAAACGGGTGAAAGAATTTTCCAATAATTTTCATTCAGTGTAACAAATATATTTAAGTAGCATTCCTATTACCTGTATGAAATGTATAAAATAAAATGCAGTGCTCAGCATATATAAGTACACCCCTCACAAATCTATCTTTTAAATTCATATTTTTAATAGGAAGCTTTACAATATTATATTTGTGCATATACATTAGATTAGTCAGTACTGAAGCCAAATCTGGAGCTAATCTGATAAAATAACGTATGATAACGGTCCAAAAACTAGTACACCCAAATTTATATGTTATAAAAAAAATATTAAATACAAATTTTAAAAAGAGGAAAAATCAAGAGAAGCAAAAAAATGGAAAAATTTAGTTTGTTGTTAGGTTGTTGTATTTATTTTTTTTGCAATATTTTGCTTCAATTTAATTGTATTATCTTTCAATTTCTAAATATGTTTAGTGACTAAAATATATTATTTTAATAAATATACCTGTTTAATAAATCTGTTTTGTTTAAATGCACCTAAATGGCTTATATTCACTGAGAAATGTATAAAAATATTCAATTTCAAAATGGGGTGTACTCGATTATGCTGAGCATAATTTATATCTATATATCATTATATTTTAAGTAACATAAAACTGTTTCTTTATCAATATAAAATGCACAATTAATAAGTATTTCAGGGATGTTCTATGATGCTTAAAGTCTGCAAAAAAAAAAAGATGCTAAAAAATACACAAAATGACATTGAGTGTGACGTTGTTTTCATTGTATAGTGTGAAAATATGCTCCAAACCAGCATGCCACTTGTCTCTGCAGTGAGTTGGAGCGTCTCAGCACTTTGGTTGGCAGGCCGTCAGAGAGTCACCCCTTACACAACAGTGGACTGCTCAGTTTAGACCCTGTGCAGGACAAAACCCCACTGTACAGCCAGCTACTCCAGGCTTATAAATGGTCCAATAAAGTAAGTTTCTGGCATTTTCCTCATTCACCTTGAATTGTCATCATTGTCTGCAACCTGAAAAGGTGATTTAATTTAGTCCAGGGTTCACACAGTCTTTGACACTGTTACATAAAATGGTCTTTTCTGGGCTTTTAGAGGCTGCATGCCTACTTTTTATGCTCAGAAATTTCATTTGTTTTAAAATGTTATTTATTCCTGTGATTTTAAAGCCATTGATACTTATTAGATTCAGTGTCACATGATCCTTCAGAATACAGGTGTAGGTATCCACTTAAACATTTTATGGTTAAAATTGGGATTTAACTGGCTAGCCAGTTAAGTTTCTGTTTAGTTTGCAACAATTTTGGTTTTGGTTGTAGCTACTATGAAGTAGCTCAGCTCAGCTGCTCCATGATACCCTGGCCACAAAGAGTGATTGAAGTCGAGCTGCCTTCATGTTACCTAAAACCCAAGATTTGTGCAAATTAAACTGAAACCTAACTAGCTAGCCAGCTAATACAGATTCATGGTGCAGGCCCCCTGGATTGTTGAGCTTGTTGACAGCACTATTTGGCAATGTATTGGTGCCTGTTTATGAATATGGTTATTTTAATAAATGTTTTTACTTATTAGCATTAAACAAAATATTACCAATATTGCAGTATTTAATGCAAATGCAGTATTTAAGGCCAAAGTTGAGCTTGTTAACATTAGTTCATGCACTGTGAGTTAACAAGAACTAAGTGAATACATTGACTAATTCACCATTAATTTAAATTGTTTTTATTATTATTTTATTTTTAGGTCCCACTTTATGCTAGGTGGTCTTAACTAGCATGTATGTGCATCAGAATATAAATGCAATGTACTTAATGTGTTCATAATGTATTGCAGAACACTTCTGGTGCTCTTGAGCTGGGATACAGGTAGGGTTCAGGACAGGTTTGGTGGTATTGGTAGGTTTAAGGGTGGGTTAAGGTGTAAGGGATGGCCAACACTGTAATTATAAATGCAAGTACATATTATTTAAGGCCACCTAATATAAAGTATGACATATTTTTTTTTTAAAACAGTAAATTTTTCTCTAACAGTAAAATAGTTTTCTTTAAATCTGCCAGTTAATATGCAGAGTGCATATTATTATAAAACAAATCTAACTTTAAATCATTACAAAGGTCCGTGAATTGTTTTTAAAATACTGTAGGTGTTTTTTTGGCTCAGCGCTTAAGCCAATCACATCAAATTGAATGGTCATAAATGGAAGGCTTTTACACCATCACAAGCATCAAGAATCTGGGATGGAACTTGAATATCATCTTGCGTCTAATCATCCTATAATACTATAATCAAGAGGAAGCAGATCTACAGTTTGATGGTCTAATTCACAGGGCATCAATGAGACCCATTACAGCTTGTACTGTAGTTCTGATTTGCTTAATGCAGCGCGAGAAGATCCCAATGTAAAAACGCAAGTCCGTCCGTCTAATTTGACAGCAAATAGTGTTGCTCTGCTTCTTGCCCAGTAAATCATCTTTTGTTCTTGAAAAGGCTGTAAAATTCTGCTCTCTTTGGATCAAGGTCCTGGAGCGAATCCTCTCAATAGAACGCGCACCACGTCTTGCCAGAAGAGCACACACTTGAGATTCAATAGATGTGGGTGTTCGCACAGCAGAACCAACATTTGCTCAATATCCATTACGGCTGAGTGCTTTGACTTCTTTTGATCTTGAGTAGGTCTTCTGTCCTAAGTGTTATTGAACAAGATTTGCTATTCTTACAGTAAATGCAATTTCACAGGATGCCTGCGCTCTGTTCTTCACTTCTTTGATGCTTTGCCCCTTAGGTGATGCAGGTAGCTTTATGATAGATCCGGATTTGAGTGGGAAACATATTTTTTATTTGTTTCTGTTTTTGTTTTTTTTAGGGAATGTGGTTTGATTCTTGATGTTTCGGTTGTTTAACTAATAGGTTATTAAAGGGTGAGGATTATTCGGCAGACTGGTCACCTTCGAGCTCAAGATGGTGAATGTCGCATGCTTTTTTTTTTCCGTGAGGTGAAAGTTCTCAATCAATAGCAGCTACTCAACAGTTGCTCTCTAAACACTGTGTGTATAATAGTAGGTGCACGCAGGTCGTCTTTCTCAAACTAAATCTAATCTTTTCATGGAAAACAGAAAAGCTTGCGAAACATCACTTGTGGGTGAAATTATTCAAATAAATTAAACGTTTTACTTTTTTTTTTCGGTCGTGCATACTAGAATTTAATTGTTTTTTAAATGTTTCATATCTTTTATTGCCTGACGGTGCTTTTATTTCATTCCTTTTCCACAATATTGATGCTTCTGTGTCACTGTTTTGTTTTGGGTCATGAGTTTGTGTTATTTTATTATATTTTTATTTATTTTTTGTGATGTTAATTTTAAAGTTATCAAAATGAATGTATAACGTGCTTTCAGAGATATTATCAGAGGCAAGTTTTACAAAGAATGCGCAATGGGTTATAGTCCAAATGTACTTCAAAATCAAATCATAAATAATAGTAGAAAATAGGTTAACTAAGTATTTACCAAAGAATTAAACACAAGAATTTTTTATGGGAAAAATAATAATAAAGATATTATAGTAATCCTTACAATTAAAGAAATAAATAAGTAAACAAATCAATAGATAGATGGAGGCAAGGGGAGAAAAAAGGGAAAAGTCATGCTATTTATAAGTACTAATATTGGTGACTAAAAGCTTATTTATATTTCTGCGTCGAGTGATTGCAGTGACCCTCGGCGCCTGCCTTGACCGTCGTCCTGCATTTATACTTCTTCGTGCAGTTTGTGTTGCTCTGCAATAACCCTTCCGAAATGCTAGCTGGCAGGGGAGTTTTATGTTCCTCTGTGTCGAGTTTCTTCAGGGGTGTTTTGTATTTTCTGAATGCTATCTAGTAGCTAAAACTCACTCATTCAGAGACTGGAGCTGGTAGACGTGTAACAACTTTAATCTTAAGGTAAACACAAAACTAAATTTCCATCTGGGGCTCCTTATAGGCACTCGACACTTGTAAACAATTGCTCTATTGAGGATCGTGGCTCTCAGCACCGCCCACACTCGTCAGCGATACCAAGCCGACCAATCACAGAGCTTGCACTACGTGTCGTTGCGACATGTAGTTACATTTTTTGAGAGGTGTGCGTTGGCGTCAGCCACGGTGAGCGTTTACAACCACATGAAGGCTGTGCCGGAGCATGGCGTGCGCTTGACGCAGAAGTATAAATCAGGCTTAAATAGTCACAAAGCCTCTGGAAAGGCACATAAAACAAAATAGCAAATATTTTTCAGATCACGGCACAAATTCTATAGTATGTCATTTGAAAAACAAAGAAAATTAGAACAAAACAAAAGGGAAAAAAAGAAACGATAACAACAAACAAACATCAAAAGAAAAACATTTTATTTTTAGGAATGCGTTTTGTGATCACACCATATTCATTTTCATTGTTTATTCAATTGACATTAAAGGAGGCAAATTTTTTTAAATCAAAAATGTCCCTGATGTTTTGAAATTGAAGAAGTCACAGTACTATATAAACATTCTGTAAATTTCTGAGTTCAAATAATTGTTGTTGCTCTAAAACTGTCTTATATTTATGGCTGGCTGCCAAAATGACAGGAAATGGAATGTTCTACTCTGTAATGAAGAGGATAAGCCTTTCTCCTCTTTCTGCTTCACTGCTTTTCCAGTCCTGTTAATATGCAAAACTGTTAGCCAATCACAGCAGTGGGTGTTTACTTCTGTGTCTACAGTCCGACACGCCCATTCAAGTAGTGTGTTCTGAAGTGGGTCAAAAACAGCACTGAAAATACTTAAGTTGCTTTTAAATTTGGATGTTTTTTGATGTAAATATGGATAGCATTATTAGTGAACCTCAGAGAACAGTACAAAATATTTAAAAAACTGAAGTAGCTCATGACCCCTTTAATTGAAATTAATCTAATTGAACACCCCTAAAGTTATTATATTTTAAAAGGGATTGTTAAATTGTTAATTGTTAATTTACTTCATCAATTACAATTAGTTTAACTTGATATGCTAAAATAATTAAATCTGGAAGAAAAATAAAGAGTTACAGTTCAGAGTTGCATTAATTAAATAAATACAAATTCAAATGTACCAAATTACTAAAACTGTAGAATTATAATAATAATAATAATGTGAAATACAAATAAAACACTTTGTAAGCTGAACCTGAAAAAGTCTTATTTATATTTAATTTGTAGAATTGATTGTATTAATATTAGACATTTTAATTTCATAATTTAACATTACAGCTAATATAATATCATTGAATGCAAATTAATAAAATAATTACACTTATACTTTTTTTTAATTTAAAGTATCACAACTTATTTAAAACAAATTACTTTAGCGCAAAATTAAATGTATTGATTTCCATTCGGTTCTCTTCAACTGAATAAAAATTATGAATTTTTTTTTAATCAGTACCCAAATTATTACTATTATAGATAAAACAGGAGTCAAGTATTTAGCTCTGCAGTTCTTTTAAATGCAAAAAAATGGGTAATGGGTAAAATGTATACAATTTTAATGGGTAAAAACTGGCTCAACAGCATTGCAGAAATCAAAATATCTTCTTTTGTGTTCAACAGAAAAAAAGAAACTCTTTGCAATCACTTTAGTGTGAATAAATGATGACAGAATGTTAATTTTTGTGTGAACTATCCCTTTAGGATATCAAATTTGGTCAACTTTACTTGAATATTTACTTTTAAGGTCAAATAAGGTTTCTGAAGAGCTTTCTTATATCTGTGTTGTGCTGTTCTCATTAGTATGAGGTGGTTGATGAGGTTTCTCTGTCCTCTGGGTGATCGACCAGCTGTTTTCCCACACTCTACGGGTCGAGCGTTGCAGCAGGATTAGGTGTGTTCGGGCCGGACGGTGAACATGGGCGAGAGGCCAAAGCAAGCCTCTCTGCAGAAGTATTGATGCTTCCACACTGTCTGGCCGGACACTGTAAGCACGATCAATGGCAATGTTTCCGCCATGCAGATCACCTCAGGATTAATGCACTAGGTGCTTTTAGTAAGACTGTTTTTGGCTATTGTCTCCTTCAAGTCGGTATATCAGTCTGGTGACCCATCTTCATGTGGTGGGAGCATCAATGGAATTTAGGCAAAGATAGAGTTTTGAATTGTTTTGGTAATACTAAAAACGACTAAAACTTAATTTTTACTCAAGAAGGGATATATTTTACAAATAGTTACTAAGAAACAGCTTGCAACATTTAATTAAACAAGACATTTTATTTTCTTAAAATAAAAAGTAAACTCCTATATTAAACATTGTACAGTGAAGCTTTTTTTTTTTAAACTTTGATCCCACAAAACTCCTTGACACTAAAGATCTCAGAGGAAAAAGTAATTTTTTCTAAATAAAGGCCTAGATATTCAGTTCATATGTTGAAACTTCTTGTTTTTTATTTTTTATTTTGCAGAACATATATCACAGTTTCCCCCCCCCCAAAAATTAGCTTCCCTAATATTCAAATATTGTTTAAATGTTGAAATACAACATAAAGTAATGATTGTTTGTGGAGCAAAAAAGTAACTTTTTTTATTTATTAAAAATAAAATTCTGAGTGAAAAATCTCATTTAAATTAAACTAAATAAAATTTAAGTTTAAAATAAAATAAAAATTTTATTAAAAATTAAATTATTTCAAAATATATGCACCTTTAAGAACCAAATGACTTAAATAGGCATATATAAATGAAATCATTATAAATTATTATTCAAATTGATGTGCACATATGTGGTTTCTATAAGGGATATTTACAATAATATAGGGCAGGGGTTTTGCACTGCAATAAAGGGCAGGATTAAACAAAATGATTAGAAGTTAAACAAGCGGGCGTTTGGTCTATGCTTTAAATTTCTGTAAAGAGAGGTCATGTTTTGACTGTTCACGTGCTGCGATTTTGCAGGTCAGAGTTTACTAAGCTTGAACTTTTCAATGCAGTGAACTGCGAAACTTGTCGCACGAGCTTGCATATGAATGGAACTTGTCGCAATGCATATGAATGGAAGTCTATGGGGAGAAAAGTGCAGTGTGTGCGCGGCTTTACACTGCTAGCGATCGAAGATTTATGTAAGCAAGTTGGCAAGATGAACACATTCTGTGCATGGAGGAGATTGATTGACGATGACGATGGTCTACAGCCAATCAGGAGTATGCCGGCAGCTAGCTCTCTGCAACTCTCACATGGTCGCCCACTAAAGCTAAGCAGGGCTGCGCCTGGTCAGTACCTAGATGGAAGATCACATGGGAAAGCTGGGTTGCTGCTGGAAGTGGTGTTAGAGAGGCCAGCCTGCAGTCTCTGTGGGTCCTAACGTCCCAGTATAGTGAAGGGGACTCTATACTGCTCAGTGAGTGCCATCTTTCCGATGTTAAACCAAGGTCCTGACTCTCTGTGGTTGTTAAAAATCCCAGGATGTCCTTCGAAAAGAGTAGCGGTTTAACGCCGGCATCCTGGCCAAATTTGCCCACTGGCCTCTGTCCATCATGGCCTCCTAACCATCCCCATATCATCCAGGTGGATGCTGCACACTGGTGGTGGATGAGTAGATTCCCCACAATGTGTAAAGCACTTTGAGTGTCCAGAAAAGCACTGTATAAATGTAAGGAATTATTATTATTATTACTATTATTATTATTATTATTATTATTATTATTATTATTATTATTATTA
>CAIGQW010000259.1:8564650-8577379 GCA_903798125.1 Danio choprae
ATTATTATTATTATTATTATTATTATTATTATTATTATTATTATTATAGAACACAATACGCTAATCAGGGTGCAGAACACAATGCTCTGTAAAAAGCATGTTAAATTGCACTAAAAAAATTGCGAGGCCGTGAAAGATGAACCGCGTTTTGGCACTGTACATCTCGTTGGCAATATAAACTTTTTTTTACTTGTTATTATATGTGGTATTTTCACATGCACATAGTTCACTGAGAAGCATTTCATTATCACAGAACAGTTATCTCGAATTCATTAGCAACCGATTAAATCAGTTTCAATTTTAAACACAATTGTCGTCATGACTGTGTAGTAAATCCTGCTCCATCTCAAAGCACATGCTGGGAGTTTACTAGAACCGGCTGTTCTGACTAATCATACATTAAAATTGCCTTTGATTAATCACTCAGCCCTACAATAATGTATGTTTTATGGTTCAGCATTAATGTATGCTTAATGCTTCCATATCTTTCCCAAAGGCAGCCTTTAATAATATTGCTAACTGCGTTTGAGTATGTCATTTTTTTTTCACAGTCTGTTAAAGTTACTCTGGTTGAATCTGAGAGTGAATAGATGAACAGTTAATTAAAGGGATGCGTGTTTTGCCTCTGGCTAGAAGCTGTCACTTAGCATCCTGATGTCCTGATGTGTTTTGTCTCAGAAATCTCAAGGTCCGCTCATTCCTGAGGCTTTACTTTTTATTTTCTTCAAATGTGAAGCATTTCGTATTAGAAACCAGTAAGTTAAAAATAAACCAATGCTCAAAATAATGAAGCCATAATAAATTGCTTAAAATAATAAAGCGGTACAATAAATTTTTTTTATATCACATCACTTGACTAGCTTTTTGTCATGTTGGGGCAGTGACTACGTTTACATCAGTAATCTAATTATTTGCCTTAATCTGTACAAGACAATAATATGGTTGTTTCCTCTGGTGTTTCATGCAACAACAGTTTGTGTTCGTCATGGCATCATATGCGATTTTGGCCTTTTTTTTTATTTTTCAACAATTTCAACTGCAGGGCGACGCGGTGGCGCAGTGGGTAGCAAAATCACCTCACAGCAAGAAGGTCGCTGGTCCGAGCCTCGGCTGGGTCAGTTGGAATTTCTGTGTGGAGTTTGCATGTTCTCCCCGTGTTCGCGTGGGTTTCCTCCGGGTGCTCTGGTTTCCCCCACAGTCCAAGGACATGCGGTATAGGTGAATTGGGTAAACTAAATTGTCTGTAGTGTATGAGTGTGTATGGATGTTTCCCAGTGATGGGTTGCAGCTGGAAGGGCATCCGTTGCGTAAAACATATGCTGGATAAGTTGGCGGTTCATAACCGGATAAGGTGGCGACCCCAGATTAATAAAGGGACTAAGCCGAAAAGTACAACTACAAATACAAACTCTCAAGCAACAGGCCACCCCTGACATTTCATTCACTAACTTTTCGTTCGTGCCCCAGCGACATTTCTGTTTTGTAGTACTTTTTGCTACATTTTGCGACAGAATACACACACGGCAGTTGGCAGGCATGTGAGGACAAACAAATGAGAATGGCTTCAAGCAAAAGAGCACATTTTTAATGCGAGCGGGAAACGATGACTACGCTCTCATCTAGTACCTATGAGTTGTTTACATAGTTGACTCTTAATCAGAGTATTATCTTAATTGTATTAAAATGGGAGTATTGTTGTCCATGTAAACATACTCATTGTTGCTGCTTATCTCTCTTTGTATTTTTTTACTGTAGACCTTTTCTCTCAGCATAACTTTCAAAGTCTCTCTTTCACTGTCATTTGGAGGCGCGTCTTGTCTGTATTTAACAGGAGTGCTTGTGCTTTTCCAGTACAACAAAGATGTCGGGGAGTACAAAGACGTTTAAGCACCTGCTTATCGCCGTACCAGTACACACTGAGCTGATATTCTGTCAGCCAGAAACACTAGAGCTCCCCTAGTGCCAGCAGAGCCAGAGCTGCCAGGAGCACATGCATTATACCACAGTCCAGACTTCTGCAGACATTTTTAATGATTCTCTAAACTCTGTTTGTTAACAGGTTATATTTGTGTTTCAGATTTGGCAAGGTGAAAGTACACCCAGTGGCATCGTTTTGTAGTTCCACTTCATAAAATAGAACCATTTCCAACATTAGTTTTTCTTTTCTTAATTTAGATATCTAGCTAATTCTGGGACAGTTCTTTGATTGTTCATTGCCCCTGTCAAATAAAGAATGGGGTGTATGCACGCAGACTTTTAATCTTTTTTAGCTAGCCAGCCCAAGCGCTTCTGGTGAACTGTCGTGCCATTACAAAATATGGACATTTATTTTACCCCAGTTTTTTCCTTGAAGTTTCTGCGCTAGCCTGCTGCTACTGGCGGCGCTTTCGTTTACACGGTATTTCATCACATTTTGCCCTTTAACAACTAAGTGAATGCTTAAGTCTATTTAACTGATTGTATTTTAATTACATTACAGCATCGATGCTGTAAAGGAACCTTATGAAATTTATCGTTGGCTGAAAAACACTAGCTGTGCATATAGCCCATTAAAAAAAAATCACTTTCCTTACTATTGATCCAGCCCCATATTATTTTCCTTAAAGGATTAGTTCATCCAAAAATGCCATTTCTGTTATTAATTACTCATCCTTTTTTGGTACTTTTCTCTACTTTGAACGAGTAAGGAACCTTGCTGTCTATGGACGATGAGAGAGCTCTCAGATTTCATCTAAAGTTTTTTTTTTATTAGTGTTCTGAAGATAAACAAAGGTCTCGGGTTTGGAACGGCATTCATTTTAATTTTTGGGTGAACTAACACTTTAAAAAACAAAGTCATATGTACATTTTTATTCTGTTGAATTTTCTACAGTTTATAATTTATATAATATAAGCTCCTCTGTGTATATATACACACATTATTATTATTATTATTATTATTTTATTATTTATTAATATTAATATTTAACATGTAACAGTCAATTAGTTTCAATTGATTTTTTTTATATAAATGAGATTTGATGTGGGCATTTAAATAATGCTCGTTTTGTTCTGGAGACCTGAAATGTGCCTAGAAAATATCTCCTACACCATTACACCTCGACCCCCAATTTATACAATGCTGCAGGTTGTTTATGCCAAATGCTGATCTGATCTTACCATCCCAATAGAATGTAGGAATTTTTTCAGTCTTCAGTTGTCTACTTTTGGTATAAACTGTAGCCTCAGTTTGGTCTTCTTATCTGACAGGAATGTCACCACCAGTGTGCTCCTCTTCTGCTGGTGTAGCTCATCTGCTTCAAGGTTTGACATTTTGTGTGTTCAAAGATGCTCCGACGCAAACACGTTACAGTTGAGTTTTGCAAAAAATGTTGTTTTTCCTCTCCGCTTGAACCAGTCTTGACATTCTCCTTTGACCTTTCCGTTTTATCTTTTTCAGAACAAAACCTAGAGATAACATATAACATAATATCATAATCTCAACAACCATGTCCATGCCTCATTTAAAGCCACTTAAATAACCTTTGTTCCCTATTTTGATGCTCCTTTTGCAGATTGTCTCTATGTATACTTAGTAAATTGTTTAATAAACAACAAATTAATCTGGATATAGCTAAAAATCAAGGTCAAGTGAGTAGGATTTCTAAATCCCCCCCATTTTTTTAGATTACAAGTAACAATATGCAAATGTATTTCCCATTTAATGATGCCAAAGCCTCGGGAAGGAGGAGACCTTGAGATTTCTGGAGCCAAACACATAAGGCAATAAGCACGTTGAGTGACAGCTAGTAACCAAGGGCTAAATATGTTTCCCTTTAATTGTCTTTCGTATAACATGTGACCACGCATCACAAGTGTGTATATGTCTGTCATTTGAAGAAAACTCTGAGAGTAAAACGAGACACGGGCTTCGTTGACTTTCACAAGGTCACTTTGCCAACAGCGCGCTGATATTCTTCTACTTACCGGCTTGCACAACTGGACAACTAATGAGATCAAAAGATTAAGAAGCAGATATCAGCCCCATTTGTGTGAAATTTTTGAGGTTGAAATTTGCTTGTGTATTATAGAAAATCTCCCTTCTTGGATGGAGATTTTATAATGAAGCAGTCCTTTTATTCAAGCAGATTGGATCTAATCTCGGAGAAATTCCACATTTGACTACATTCTTAAACCATGGAGGAATTCCAAATCATATTCATACAATCGAGGCAGCTCCGAGAGCACTGGGACTCCTGATGAGCTCAGAGAACAGATGTATTTTATTTTTTAATTTCGTTCCTGATATATTATATACACTACGTTGGAATTGATAAGAATACAAATTTCGTTACTTCCTGCCAGTACCAGTGAAACTACTAGTGAAACTTTAATGATTGCACATACCAATCTTGATGGCATGGGGAAAAGAAGTAATTGAATGCACCTTTATTTAAATAGCATAATAACTAGTTGATGTCATTCCAGTGAATAGTCCTTGTCACTCCTAACCTGCATGACTTTATTTTATAAACTTAATCTTTTGGTGATTTTTTTTTTTTTTTTTTTTTTTTTTTTTTTTTTTTTTTTTTCCCTGAACAAATTATTCTAAACTATGCCTCTGGGGTTTTTTTTTTATGCAAAGTCAATCAGGCCCAATGTTTTATGAACCACTACATTTTTTTATAATGATAAGTCATATATCTGTAACAACAGGATGAGTAAAATATTGAAAGGTGCAGAAATGTACAAATGACTAAAATCAATAATATTTCAACAGGTGGAAGATGTCAGTAAAACAGCTTAAAACAATGCTATGTAACTGTGAGGCACAGGATATCTCTTCAGTGGCCATAAACTTGATGATAGGAATTATTTGCAGGCATGCACTAGAATTCATATCATATTTATGTTTTTATTCTTATTAAAAAAAAGTTCTAATATTATTATTTGCATACAAATCAGTTGTTAATTTTAACTTTAGATAATTATAGTAACGAACCAGTTGATTTGGTTTCCTGTATAGTGTTTTTAAGATAGTTTTTCATAAAAAATGTAAACGAAATGTATCCAAATGAAATATTTAAAATACAATTGATATCATCACTGAATAACACATTTATAGTAAATTAATTGAGCATTTTTTCAGAACTAACTGCAGAACCTGAGTAAATAATCAAACCACTAGCTACTGATTAATTTAGTAAAATTATTTATTAGTCAAATTGTTCTAGATTGACAGATTTGCACATCTGCACCATTTTTACAATCATTCCATAAAAAACACACACAAAAAAACCCACTGTGCATTTATGAAGTATGCTTCACACAGGTGAGTGGGCTTGACAAGCCACCTGTAGAAACTCTACATTGTTGAATAGCTGAATTCCTCCTCAATTGCAAGTTGCTTTGAACAAAAGCGTCAGCTTAATTTCTAAATGTAAATTATTATTAATTAATGAGCTAATGAATTTATTCATTTTCATTTCGGCTTAGTCCCTTTATTAATCTGGGGTCGCCACAGCGGAATGAACCGCCAACTTATCCAGCATATGTTTTACGCAGCGGATGCTCTTCCAGCTGCAACCCATCACTCGGAAACATCCACACACACCCATTCACACATATACACTACGGACAATTTAGCCTACCCAATTTACCTATACCACATGTCTTTGGACTTGTGGAGGAAACCCACGCCAACACGGGGAGAACATGCAAACTCAACACAGAAATGCCAACTGACCCAGCCGAGGCTTGAACCAGCGACCTTCTTGCTGTGAGTCGATCGTGCTACCCACTGTGCCACCATGAGGCCCCAAGCTAATAAATGTTCTTTATGTATTAAAGATAAAGGTTCCATCTGGACCAAAAAGCTGCCCATGACCACACCAAACAGAAGGCAGCTGACAGATTCAAGAGCGGGTGTTCTGCCCCTGTATGTGTCTTTCATACAGCCTCTGCCTCTGGATGTGTCTTTCCCCATTACAGGGGGCAGTATCTGTTTTCTCATTCAGAACAGGAAACTGGAACTTCCAACGTGCACATGCAAAGTGTAAACAAAGCAGTGATCAGTACTATTATCACACTTTTTGTCACTCACCACGGAGGGATTCGCTCTTGAAAATATGTTTGGTAATCTAGTAATCCATATCGTTTGCAAATATTTGAGAACTGTAGTGAAATTACTGCCGGCCTCTTTGTGTTTCTTCTTGACTTGAATTGTTTACTTGCTACATCTCTTCACTACGTCACACTCACACTGACAAGTCAGAGTTCTCTCTTCAGCTGACGACCAAGCGCCGATTCGGCATTCTGAATCAGCCCATTGAGCTCCGACATTAACCTAATGAGGGGCGACATGTTGAACTCACCAAGCCAAGTAGCCGCACCCACGCTGACTGACGAAGCCCAGCGGACGACCGTTGCTTTGGTGTGTCCCGGCCCTTAGACCAAAATCATCAGTCAATGTCTTGTGTCAGAGTTAATATTATGGATATTTACAGTATATAATCACAGAGCCTACAGCTTTTTTCACTTTTTTTTTTGCCCCAAACTAATCAAAAGAATGCCATGAATGTTCCAGAGGATCGTGGCTTTTCGCTTGGTACAGTGTCCTGAAACCGTGTAGCTGGTTAGGCGCTTTAATCATGCCTTCAACGAAGCTGTCAGAAGAAACAAATGGCAGGCCTCAAACCCGGAGCCCACAATAAGATCAGAGAGCAGCGGACTTGCCATCACAACATGTTTCAGCCCTGCAGTTAATGATGGAGCATGTGTCTGCCAATTGCTGTGCCAGGGAGGACTAATAGCCTGGTCAGTCTTAAAGATCAGCGTGGCGCAAAGGGACGAAAAAGGGTGGAAAAGAATGAGAAACAACTAAGAGGGGCTGAAAAAAAAGCAGCGACCTTTTGAAAATGCACTGCTCTGAGAAAAATGTTTGATGTGGTAACTTTAGCAAGCTAGGATTCCTTATTAGTTCCAAGACAAGGGAGTGTAAAGTTGAAAGAACAGTGGTCTCTACTCGCCTCGGCCTGCTAATTCCTCATTAAAAGAGCAAGGGACAAGCGAGAACCTTTGATATACGTTTTCTTATGGTGGTGGTGGGGAATGTTTATTCAATTTGTTTGTTTAGGGGTCCGTGGGGATGATGTCAGTTTCGTGTATCGTGTAAAGTTTCTGATTGATGGTTAAATTAGATGAACTTTGATGATAATGGTGCTTAGTAGGGTTTAACCTAATTGCTAATAATGCTTGCTTGCTTGGTATGTAACCTTTATGATGGAAATGTTGAAACATTTGCTCCAATTCAAGCATTTTGGAATTCATATGCATACATTTCGTCAATTATAAGCTATATATTTTAATCAGAACTAGAAATAACACACATTTGTACAGCTATCTTTATGGGGACTTCCCATAGACACAATGATTTGTTTTTTTACTGTACAGAATGTATCCCGCTACCTCTAAACCTAACTCTCAATGGAAACCATATGCATTTTTACATTTTCAAAATACTTTATTCTTTGTGATTTACGGGATAAAAAAATGTCTCACAATTTAAGGAATACAAGGGTACACACACATAAACACTTAATTATTTTGATGACTAATCTATTTAATTTTTTTAATGTTTTGCTTTTTTTTATTAACTATATGCAGTATAAAGCATTCATTTTTTAGTAATTTAGCTTTTTCAGGGTTTTTTTGCATTTTTAAATGCAAATGACTCTTTTAAATGCTTGGTGTATAAAGAAATGGTTCACCTAAAAATGTGTAATTTGTTTGTTGTTGTGGCTTTTGTCTTTATGCTGCTTTCATCAAATCAAAAAGGTATAAAAACAACAAGAGATTAATGAACATGGATCTCATCTCCAATTCTTGGATCCTATTCAAGCGGACACATTTTTTTTTTTCCAATTTTTGCAAATAGAGTTTTGCTGTCAAACTAAAAAAAACATTTTGTCTTGCCCTTCTTTGGAATCTGAACATCTAGCTGGAAGATCATCAGTAAATAACATCTCAAAGTTTGATCATTTAAGAAATCATACTTCAGAATTCATATCAGACTACTTTTATGGTAATTCCCTAAAACAAAACAGCATATAGCAGAACTAATTTCATGTTTGGCTGAACAGTCCCTTTTAAAACTGTTTTGATATTGGCATGGCCCTCTCTCCTCCTTCAATCCCTGCATGTAGAAACTTGTTTAAATCCAAATGGGTTTCCTGCATGGAATATGTCTGATCTCATTTGCGTTACCCATAACCCTGATTTATGAGAACCAGGCTTGGAAAAAAACCCTAGACCTTGTGATCCCTGGCTGATATTTAAAAATTAATTAACCCCCTGACTGCAGTATCGCAGCTTCTTCCTCTCTCCACCCGTCAATCTCCTTCCCTCGTCCACCTTCCCTAGTTTTGAGGTGCCTGTTTTTCTAGCCCTCTTTGCATGGGGATTAAAGTCTCAATTATCACATGTGACTAAATGTTTTCAATTAGATCATATGAATATGGATGGAGCAGAATTTATGTAATATTATCTGCTACTTTGTCTTTAGTTCATTCGATTATTACTGACGAGCTGGTCTGACTAGAAGCCGTGTTACAGGTTGGCATTCGCTAAAGATTTGGCATTTAACTTAAATTATATCCTAAGAAAATGTTTCTTTCATTTTAGTTTTTTCAAAATTGAGTGATTTCACGCTAACTGATTTAAAATAACATGATTTTTGGCTGATGTAGTCAGAATAAATATTGTTGGTTAAAGTAAAAGATTGTAAGTGGTCTGTTTGTACATTCTCCCCGTAGTCTAATTCTCAGAAGTGAATAGAACTGAGTTTAACAAATTGAGTCTATTTTCCCCTCAAGGCTGTGTAAAGTTTTTGGGTGTTTTAGAGAAAGACGCACTCATACAAATAGTCATTTCATCATTTTTGGGTGCGGGGTTGTAAGCGGCAGATGATCAAAGAGGGTTGTTTCAACTTGCACTTAATATTCGTTACATGATTTTGCCGTTCCCTCCTCTGCGAAGCTTCTTTGAATATTGGGTTTGATGGGCATCTGCAATTAGTTGCATGGAATAATGCAAGACTTTTCCTCTGCATAGGAGTTTTCTAGTTTTGCTTATAATATTAAATGCAAAAGCATGATGCAGTGCAGTCTGAGCATTGCAGAGATCTGATGGATGGGGCTGGCCTCATTAAAAGTATAATTTTTAAGTGGACTTTAAAGAATTAAATGTATTTTTGGATGTAGCTGAACCTAATGCGATTAAATCATGAATACTAAAGCACATGATTAATAAATATCCAGCACAGGCTCATTAGAAATATGTGCGTCAGTCTGCATTTTTGCGAAATGTAAAACACGTTGCGACGGTTATGTTTTATTGCACGTTTCTGATGACAAATCCACTTGAGGGCGCTGTCAACATTTTTGTCACTCTGAAATGCGTTACTTAGAGTACATTTTGTTTTAGATAGACATCCACAAGAAGACAGGGGTTGACCTAAACTAGTGTTTACACCATACTAGGCCTGCAGGATATTGGAAAAATCTAATATTGCGATATTTTATTTTTCTGTCATATATTTTGCGATTTATGAATACAGTTTTACAGGATAGTTTGAATAGCACTATTTGACGGTTTTCGTAACATTATTCATGTACAGAAATCTTGTTTTCGCCTTTGAAATGTAGATAATTGGACTAGAGACAAAAATTCAAAATGTAATAACTTTTTTTTTTTGCATAAATCATATAAATTCCATATAAATACAGTAATTAAATGCAATTCTATAGCTCTTGCTCAACTATAATTCCGACTCAACATTGCATATCTTGCGATGTGACTATTGCAAATGGGTACATTGCAATATCGATGCTGATACGATATATTGTGCAGCCTCCACCATATCAATAGTGTATTCAAAAGCAAACGTAAGAGGGAAAAAAGCACTGCGACCACATAGTTTCACCTTGATTTTACATTGCTTTTATTTCTTTTGTCGACTGGACTCGAACCAGAGGGCTCTGCATCACAAGTACAACACTGTACAAAGTGAGCTACCGAGCAAACTGACCATGGCAGAAAAGTTGTTCATATGCAGATAGATTGGTGAGACGAACAAAGTTTTGTGCGAAGAACTGCATGAAAATAATCCATTATTCTTAGATAATATGTCTAATATGTTAGTGTGAAAAGGAATGTAAAATGTTGGAGTCACATTTACTTGTAGTGGTAATTTTTTCCTAGAAACTGCAGTCAAACGAATGTTGAAGTATGTTTTTGTGGTTGCACAGAAATGTTGACTGAAGTGTAGATTTCCAATGAACCCGTGTTAAAGTATCGGTTGCTGGGGGGTTTTTTTGCCATATATATTTATTAAGAGTTGCATCTTATCAGTCAAATTCCAGACAAAAATCTGTGTAAATGTTTTTATGCTGATACGTTGCCTGGAACAAAACATGAAGACAAAGACACAAAGACTGGCAGTACGCAACAACCAGTGGTTTTATTAAGAAATTGTTGAATGATTCATTTAAGGGTTTAATCTAATAATAAAAAAAATTGCATCATCATAGTAAGTCATAAATAAAACACAGCAGTGTTGCTCTTAACTTTTATTTGGAAGTTTTCACTGGCAAAACAGAAAAGTCGATTTGTAGTATGTATTTGTCTAAAATGTAACTCGCTCAATATTAACTGCTTATTTGTTGAGCTGTTGCTATGAATAATCTCATTTCCATTTGTTTTGCTTTTCAGGAAAACAAATTACTAAAATAATTAAAATATTACTTAATCATATATCTTATTATAAATATAAAAAGCAATATAAGGATATTTTTTCACTCCCATAACTTCTAATTCCTCAATTTTGTTTTTATTTTGTATGCAACTTCATTCTAAGTCTTAACCGCACCATAAATGCTTTTATACATGCTTTTCTTTGTTTGTATGTTAGATCCAAATATTTAATACATCAATTTTTTCATAAAATATTGCACATAAAACATTGTGTACTAAAGAACTTCATGCACATTTTGAACGGATCATATATATTTCAAGTAAAATATTTCTATAGTTTTTCTTGCATTGATCACAGACCCTGTTTGCAAACCTTAATCTTATTCTTATTCAAAACGGTGTGGTTTAATATCTTAGCATTATGTCCTGATAATGTGCTATACAGCAGTGCAATGCTTTTTCCTTTGCTTCCATGATTGTGTCTGCTTCCAGTGAAAGAGGCTGTCTTGTTCTGTTTCATTTGACGGTGACATTGATTGTGTGTGCTTGTCCCGTGCATCCTCTCACAAGTCAGATTCTGACCCCGCACTTTAATCTTCATCTGCCCCAATGTGACGACACTCTCAGCTGCCTGACAGCATTCTGCCTAATGCCTGTCTTGTCCTCTGTCTCTCTCTCTCTCTCTCTCTCTCTCTCAATTTTCTACTCATTCCCTGCTCTCCTTCATCTCTTTTTCCCTGGGCCTCTCTCTCTCTCTCTCTCTCTCTCTCTCTCTCTCTCTCTCTCTCTCCGTGAACTCTGTTCTTTGTAACTCTAGCTGTACATGTGTGTGTTAGGAAACACAGCAGGGGGGCAAGATTGGTTTCATCCTCTAATTAACATAAAATATTTTTTTAGAAATCGAATTTTTTTTTGCCTTTCTACAGTGTTCAGTATTTATCTTTTGATATTTGTTTACTCAATCACAGTTAACATGTAACAACATTTACAACCTTTCTTCCATAATAAGATGAGTTAAAATGTTCAACATGAAAAAAATGTGTGATCTGAAATGATTAAGATTTTTAAATATCATTTTCGAAGGAGGAGTTTTTTTTTATTATCACCAAGGCTTATCAATAGGGATGGGCGATATGGACTTATCACAATATTTTCTGGTATTTATTGCGATGCCGATCATTTATATGTATCCACTAAGACACAAAAAAGTTCAGTATGGTTAGAAAAAAGTTAAATTTCCCATTAATTGTATTTTATTAACGTCTACCCCTACCCCAACCGTCACAGTAAAGTAAAAACAGTAGTTGTACTGTGTATTATTTGTTATTCATTAAATTACCCAATAAATTGTATTTTATTAATGCCTACCCCAACCCTAAACCCAATCATCACAGTACTGTAAAAATATTAATTATTGTTATACAGTGTTACAAAAATGATGCTATATTGATGTGCGTATCCACAGCTGTATCCTATCTAGACTTTACCCGCTATGGACTGCTCTCACTGCATAAGAATAAAGATGATAGAAATGGATCAAACATTAAAATAATAAACAAACACTTGTGGGAATATCTGGATTATTTGTGTTCAAGTTAGTGTTCTTCAATTTTTGATAATGGTGCTTAGCAGTATCAATGTTTGTGCAGCTTAATGGTTTTTCCCCCCAAATTGTTTAATGATTATGATTGCTAAACAGCATTTATTTGAAGCAGAATTTTTGTTATTCTTTCATGTAATTTAACTTTTGCTCTATTTTTGAATAGGTCCTTACTGAATAAAAAAAAATTATATTTTTGTACTTTAAACAAAAAAACTTTTTATGTGTCAAAAACAAAATGGTATTTGTCATTTTTGGCCTTTTTTTCCCAAAATGTGAATAAAAGTTGTCACTGCTGTATATTAGAGCTGCACAATATATCGTTTGAACATCGATATCGCAATATGTGCATACGCAATAATCAAATTTATTTAGTTTAGTTTATTTAGTTAGTGTGT
>CAIGQW010000259.1:8577779-8599127 GCA_903798125.1 Danio choprae
ATATATATATATATATATAATGTTTATTATATGTATACCATAATTTAAAATCTAAATCTAAATATATGACTTTCTAAAGTAATGACTTTCCAAAGTGAGCTATTTAAGGCCCAATCCCAATTCTACCCCTTAGCCCTTCCCCTTACGGGTGGTATGGGTGTCCCAATTCTCTTTAGCTGTAAGGCGTAGGGCTAAGGGGAAGGGCTAGATAACCCTTGAAACTGAGATTTTTCAGTACCACACTCAAAACCAAGGGGTAGGAAAATTTCACAGAATACACCATCTACAACGGCAGTATGGCTGCACACGGAAGTAAGGAGATGCACAAATTATAATTTTTTTTTGTCATTATTATGAATTTTTACAACAAACAAGCATATGTTTTAATACATTCATAACGGCGTTTGTGTTTTACCGTCATGTTTTAAAAAAACAACTCTAAAATAAAAACCGCTAAATTTATCATCCCTAATTATAGCTCCTGTATAGGAGTCCCACAACATTTAGTCACTCGATGACACTTGTCTACCCTGTCAGAAAAATCTAGTGACTGGAAATGACCTTTTTACAGTGTCTGCTATAATGTTAATGTTGTTTTTGAGTGTTTACATAGATGAACATGGCCGGTGTAAATGCACAGTACAGTTCCGATCTTATTGCCACATTATATCGTTTTGATAACATGATATCGTTGCCTTCAGTGATTTCCTGAAGATAAATACAATGGAAAAAATATATACATATACATGTATAATTTTTATTTTAAGTGGAACGTCTGTAAATTATTAGGGTAAATCAGCTTGAACTGTCAGTTTGAAATGAATCAAACACATTAGAATTATGTAAAGATTTATTTTGAAATGTTTGAATATTATGATCATTTAAGCAGGAGAACATCTTGACATTGCATTCACTAGCATTTTCTCATTTCTTGCTTTTGTGAAACACTAACAAACCTATGCAACTGCCAGAGGCCAATCTTTAAACCAACGGTGATTGGTGTGGATGTTTTTAATGCACCAAATCTCTCAAGCCACTTGACATTCAAAGTTGCCTGAGCCATCTTTACAGCATCTTGTCATCTTGTTTGTTGTTTTTATTTTTCTCCCCTTACCTTGTTATGTAGGCTTTTTATTTATTAGCAAGGGCTTTTTATACAGCTGGAGCCCAGCTTTCCACCACACACTACACTCGTACAAGATCTGGCCCTTACCAAGTAGGCTCATTAGCTACGAAAAGGAGATTCAGTTAATTAAAATAATTCCCCGTTAACACAGCTGCTTTGGTCAGCCAAATTAAACAGGGGGAGTGCTGTGCCGTCTGCTTCTCACTCAGCAAACGTCGCTCCGCTGCTTCCAACATGGCTAATTAGCTCAATAGGAGGAATATTTTAATAGCAATTAATGAGGCACGGGCCTATGCGGGCTCTAATTTAAGAGCCGGTTTGTGTGGGAGAGCATGCCGTTGAATCCCGAAGCCTGATGAGATAGCTTTTGTCGCCGCTTGTGTTGCGAGCAGCCTCGCGTGTTGCTGCCGGACTATTGATTTTATTAAGATTTCCCAGCAAGCCAGCAGCCCAGAACAGCGGTACTGTAGAAAATACTTTGGAGGTGTAGTTTTTTTAAGCTATAAGCTACTCGTTATTGAACATAGTTTATCTATAATCAAGTTAGCATTTGGGAAGTTGGCTAGTAGGGGAGCACAATATTGCAATACTTGCCTTTTATGCATGCAGAAATGTCCAATAGAAGTCTCAAATAACTGTATTTGTTGAGAAGTAAAAGGAAAGTTTAACCCAAAATGATTATTGTCATACTTTTGTGTCATTCAAACCCAATCAAAAAGAAAAAAAAAAGATTCTTGCCAACTTTGATGCTTTAAAACATTTATAAACAGATCAAAAAATGATGTTGGGATAGTCTTTTCTGTTTAACTATAATAAAACCAGCATTCTGTGTAACTAGCTACTGTAACTAATTAACTGAATGAGTCTATTTATTTACTTGTGTTAATGGGTGTAAATTTATATTTATTCAGTATTTAGATTCATTTAAGTAATATTATTGACAAATATGAAAGTTTTCATATGTTTTATTTCCAATATAGTTTGTATATTATATAAGAGACTTGCTTTGTTTAGCAATTAAGTGGATCTAATTGGATTGTAAACATTAAATAAAAGTTAAAAAGGTGTTGTTTTTTATATCATATTTTATGTTTTTAGTTTCGATACTCTCAAAATCATTCTGCATAAATCTGCTGATTTTTTTACAAAATTCTGCGCAGAAATAGCAAGAAATGTCCGCAGATTCTATCTGTCCCTATAACGTACAAAAATTAAAGTTTGTGTTATATAAAATACTGTATGTTTGTGTACAGTGTAAATTTCTTAGAAATTAACACACATGTATATTTTAATATATATGACCATGTATACAAATCTTTTTCTATATTTTTGTTATTGTTATATAATTTTGTGGTGTCTGTGTGTATAGATAGATAGATAGATAGATAGATAGATACATATCACACACACACCCACACTAATCCTTTACCTGTATTAAAATGTATGCATGCATTTATATATAAATAATTAATATATATACAGTACACATAAAACTTATGTAAAGGCACACTTTTATTTTGTATGCAATTAGTTTGAATTAATCGTTGGATCATTGTTAACTATTGTTTGATTATGGTTAGTCATTAATTAAGTTGGAATTAATCGTTTAATTCATTTAACTAATTATAAATAGACTAACTTATGTTGTAGCAGTCTTATGTGAGTTACAAGTTGTCCCATTGACAGTTGTACAATATTTGTAATGAATTATTACATATTCTATATAAATAAGAATGATCAGTTTAGGTTTTTAGACTCAATCTAGTAAAATATTGTAAGAAATAAATGTATTGTAACATTGTAACTGTACTACGAGATAATGAATAAATGTAGTTTTTTTTTTTATTTCAGTTTAGATAGATACACTTTTATACACCCTTTATTTTCACTGGTTGCTAGCTGTTTATCTTTGTAAGCATTACCACTTTTAGAGTGACGTTTGAAGAAAATTTTGGTTTGTGTAATTTAACAATCGCCATAACACAATTTTGCTGCCCGTTTAGCTAACCTTGAAGTCACCCAGTTCTCTTTCTTTCCCCAATATGCATCTGCCCAGATGTTGGTTAAGCATGCCAGATTGATGTCAGTGGCATGAGGTTGGTGGTGTCTGCAGTTCTGTCACATTAACATCTCTTCTGACTTGAGTGACAGAGCGTTGCTGCTGTGCATTTTGGGTAGTGGACACCTTTCGCATGGTTTCATCACATGAGCGGAAGAGCTAATGACAGGCTTCTGCGATACTACAGCATCAAAGCCCCAAATATTACGCTCACCATGTTACGTTCAGCATAGTAAGACAGGAGGCGAGGGGGAGGAGGTGGGCAAGAGGAACACAAGGAAAAACGTGATGGAGGAACGATATGCAAGCAACTGTGTGTGCTTCTCTCAGAACAACAGATTGTAGACAAGATTGGAGCTTTGCTTTGAGTAAACAATTCTTAAAAGCCCAATTAGTCTGGTGATTATATTCGAAACGTTTAGCTGTTCTTTGTAAAGCCATAGAATTTTCTTTGGACACTTTTGTTGTTAGTTTCTGAATCGGTTCAATGTTTGAGACTCAATTTTGACACAGTAGCCATGTAATGAATTGGGCAGATGCTGAAAGTAGTGTAAATGAAATGTATTAAATGAATATGTTGTATTCGTGGCAGTACTTGTAAATTAACCTCTGATTTTTTTTTTCTATCTATAGTTGCAGTATCATGCAGGTCTGGCCTCCAGTCTTCTGAACCAACAGTCACTCAAACGCTCAGCCAATCAGATGGGAACATCTGCCAAACGAAGACCCAAAGTCCAGCCAAGCACCCTTGCCCTTCCAACACAGTGAGTGCAAGTTCGTATTTTTAACAGTATCTCATAATCAGAGATGTGTAAGTTTGTGATGCTACAAAAAAGCTCTTTCACATGGAAAACCAGTTTAATTGTTGTGATGTAAAACTAGAATTGGGTATGATTTTAATTTTAGAGGTTATCAAATCTGGTTCTTATCAATGCTCTGTTCTCATTCCAATGTTTGTTGATGGGAAAAAAGGGAAAATACTTTAAGAAAAATGTCTTAACTTTTTATTGTTCCCACATTTAGCCTATATTAATAATAGGGTGTAACTGTTAACTGTGACCTTTCCTCAAAAAATACATTTTATGCAACAGTTCTCTCTGCTTCTTGAATCTAATTGGCTGATAGTGGTGCGATATTCTGCAAATAACAGCACTCATCCAGCCTCTTAACCCTTCACCCTTGTGTATTACTCCGCCCACATACAGGGTCAAGCAGAGAACACTCTACAGTTGGACAAATATTGTTGCTGTTGGACAACATAATAACTTTTGAGGCTTTTTTTTAGTCGAGAATGTAGTTGTTTAAATTGCAACTATGCAGTTTATTTATAAGGACAGTGTCTATTTTAAATATTTATTTCTGAGAGACCACCAAACTGTTCATCAGGAGCTTCAGAGGGTCATTATACATGGCCGGGCTGCTATAGCCAAACCTTTGGTCATTCGTACCCATGCCAAACGTTGGTTTCAACGTCGTTTTCTGGTGCCAGCAGCAAAAACCTTGGGGTGTGGACAATGTGAAACATTGTTCTCCGATGAGTCCACCTTCACTGTCTTTCCCACATCCGGGAGAGTTTTGGAGAAGCCCCAAAAAAGCGTACCACCCAGACTGTTGCATGCCCAGAGTGAAGCATGGGGGTGAGTCAGTGATGTTTTGGGCTGCAATATCATGGCATTCCCTAGGCCCAATACTTGAATCGATAAACTGAATTGAAATATTGAATCCCCATTTTTTTCTAACTGTTTGAAAATGGCACGCGTTATTAATCACGTTAAAATCATGTTAAAATGATACCCAACCCTATGTAAAACTTGACTAAAAAGTACTACACATAGACATGTAAGATTAAAGAAGCACAAAACAAGGCCCACATTCATGAAAACCGAAGTCGCCATTTGTTTCTTTGTCTATAAACCCAATGGTAACAGTTCAGAGGTCATCATTGATTCTCTTGTTCTCTATTGGTTCTTCTGATTACAACGAGAAAGCAGAATAGCTCATTGTCTTTGGTGGTGTCACCTGGGTTGTAGACAGTATACTAGGCTTTAATAATAAAGTAGTGTGAGTGAGATTCAGCGAGCAGAGAGGAGAAGGGAGCACCGACTCTGGAGGGAAGATGAAAGACGGATGGAGAATGAACAGAAAATAAGTATAGAGGACGGCTTGAAGAGATGAGAGCGGAGCCCAGGTGGTCCGTGTCCCTCTGAAAAACCCACTGATGGGATAGCACTCCTGTTTCTCCTTGCAAATGTGCTCTTTTTAATCTGGTCTTGTCGTGGCGTTTTATTTTCTTTCCAAGGTCTTTCAAAGTGAACGTTCATTTATTTCAAGTTCTAGTGCTCTCCTGTGCTCCGATGCCTGTCTGGGTACTCGTACTGCAGTGTGCTTTCGGAGACTGAAGGACGAGGAGACGGAACGAAAATTTTTAAGCATATAACATATACCTATATATATTCCTTGTATAGTGTTGTATAAAGACTGTATAATATGAACAGTTTAAGTTCTTATCAAGAATATTAAAGAAGATTTTTTTTTAGCAGTGTTGTCTTGTCAAGCAATATAATCTGCCAATGAAGGGAGCAAAATTATCTTATTTAAAAGCGAAAACAAGATTATTTTACTTACACAATTGGCAGATTATTTTGCTGGTTTTAAGGAAAAGCTCACTTAATTTTAACTTATTATTTCTGAAAACAAGACAATATAATTTACTTGTCTAGATAATGCTTTATGGTTTTTTAGATATTTGTACTAGAAATAAGACAAACTTAATAAAAAAAAAGTGTACAAAGTGTACAAAAGTTTTTGCAGTGTACAGGCATTTATAGAGTAAAAAAACAGCTATACAGGCAAAACTCTTATGAAGGAATTATGAAGTGAATTGATGTTATTTTATTTAGCTAAAAATCCGTTTTGTTGTTCTATTGAAGAATAATGTCACATCTTGGATTGGCTGTGGGTTATAACATCAAAGTGAAATGTTTTTGGTAAACTATCGTTAATAATAGAAGAAGCCGTTAATAATAGAAGCCGTTATATATATAAAATTTATATATATATATATATATATATATATATATATATATATATATATATGAATTTTTTTTTTTAATTTATTTATTTATTTTTTTTTAATGCATCACAGAAAATTATACAAAATGAAAAGTGAGTATTTAATTTTGATTTGCTTAGTGTTATCTTTCTTTAAATGATTAAAGTTACTTTTTTTTTTTTTTTAAATAATATGGGTTACAAATCTATAAACTCTTATGGGGGATTACAGATACATATAAATGAAAACAACTCTTTGGTTGCCGATTTAAACATTTTCAACCATTGTGTCACACAATTCTTCAGAAATCATTCTATGATTTGCTATAAACATTTGCCCTTTTTAATTTTTTCTGAAAATACGTTACCAGGATTCATTAATACAGAGAAAGAATTAAAATATAAACATTTAGGCTGCATTTACACTGTATGGTTAAAGTGACTCAATTCAGTCTTTTTTTGTTTGTTTTGTCCCAAACCTTAAATCTCATACACGAGGGCTAAAAAAACTTTTATATTGTCATGTAGCACAAGTATTTAAGCATGTTAGAGAGAGAGAGAGAGAGAGAGAGAGCAACATCCGCCATGTAAACTAATATAAAATTATTGCATACATCACGTGCATAAATCACGCCATGGACATGACATTAAGATATCTACTGGTTTAGACATCAAAGGCCTAGATTAAAAGAAGATGGCAAAATGAGAACCTTTCTGTCATAAACTATAGTAAAACAACTTGTCAAAAAGAATGTTTAAAAAATGAAACCCTGCAAACACATTAGATACAGCAATGGAGAAAAAGGCACTCTTTTATTATCAGCTATCAGTCAGCGCCTGCTTTTTTTTAAAAAACATTTTTTACTCCTGGTCATTGAACCTTACCCATGTCCAGTGTTATGCAGACAATCGGATACAAGTCACTTTTAAAAGATGATGTAAGCAGGTCATCAAAAAAACGCATCTAGTCACAAAACCGGAATTGACCATCAAGATCTGCAGTGTAAATGCAGCCTTATTCACACTAGACATGCCTTAAATTTTGATCCGGTTTATCATCAAGATGGCCACCAAGTGGACTAAATTAAATGCAGCCTTATTCACACTAGACATGCCTTAAATTTTGGTCCGGTTTATCATCAAGATGGCCACCAAGTGGACTAAATTCCCTTTATCAAATACTTGTTTTTCTTCATTGTATGGAGTTTACTATATTTGGAAAGATCCCAAATATAAGGTGAAACAATAGGTTTTACAAAATACCACCCAAATACCACTTATCCTGCAATTTCTATAAAGTGTCATTGCAAGTAAAAGCTCCCTCAAATGTCACAACTGCTGGTGTTTTTGTTGCAAACGCTGCCCAGGCCACAAGCAGACACTCGACAGGCCAATTTGAGTGCATTCATTTTCATCCTGACGCACATGACCAGTCTTTACAGTACAGTAAAGTTGAGGTGCACATGATAAATCGGCTTTTACTCAAAGTGGTCTGAACATCAGTCTGTGCTGCACTGTGTATCTTTAATCGTACTGTGCTGTTTTTTCGGATGGGAGAAGATGTTGAACGGAGTAAGGTGAACAGAGACAGCGGCTCCTCTGTCAAACGTCATTGTCCTGATGAATTTGCCGTTTCTAAACGGAGCGGTGCATGAATTATGCAGCACAACCTTCATGCGCGTTTGCTTTTATGTTACTTTTTTATTTCCCTCCGTTCTGATAGCAATCACCTCCGACATCAGCGCTTGAGTGGACTGACCGGAGAAAGTAGTCCTGTCCCAAAACCTGTTGCTTTTAAATGCATTTGTGTAGATGTTTACTGTTTAAATTAATGATAATGTTATGAATTATTATGCTCGTAACTGGCCTAGTTTTGATGCACAAACCAAGGGATGCCCAGTCACGCTGATTTAAACATTTTATAATCATAAAAAGCAAAAGAGGCCTTCGTAATAATCAAATCCCATATCAGACGCTGTATTGATCCATTTATTCATTCAGTCTGTTATAATCATTCATACTGAACCAGCAGGAGTGCCCATAAAACGATTCGTTTTAAAATCACAGAATATTAAACTAGCCTCATAATTGAGGCCCAGAGGAGAGTCTGAATGATATCTGGTCCCATCCCGTGCATTCATCGCAATATTAATCCTGTAAACCGAATTACACAGCATTTACTCATCTAATCTGGCTCAAAGGGATCAGGTCTGCGCTTGAACACTTTCCCACCAGCTAAAACGATGGCAGCTACAGAATGTGATTTGATTAATACGTTGTAGTACTCGATGTAATAAGTCCATTTTGTGAGCCATATGATGTTGAAGTATTTCCCATCAATATGAGCTAGTAAGGAGACTCAGCTGTGCCTGTATAAATCAGAGAATTGTTTTTTCTCCTCCCATAAATCATAGATCATAATTAGAGAACAATTTTTGAAGTATGAACACTTTTTTTCCAGAAATAATAATTTAGTCTTTGCTATACCAGGCTAGTAGAACAGTGTTTTACAAAATAATCAGGTCACTTCAATAAAATTTTGTCGGAAACTGTGATCAAAATTAGAACAGAATATCTTCAGAACATCTGCAGCCACAGGACATGGCTTGTCACTAGAACATCATGTTGCTGAAAAAACTTAAACATTTGCATTCAGTCCACCATTTATCTGTAAAAGAGTCTCAACTCCTGTTGCTGAAAGCACCACTAAACCAGGCTACTTCACCTCCAACTTCCACTGACTTCTTTACACACTATGGGGTCAGTCATATTTCCCATCGGACCCAAATAAATCAAACTGGCTTTCATTCCTGAAGTGAACTTTAATAATGATGATAGTAATAATAATAATAATTCATTAATTCATTTTCCTTCAGCTTAGTCCCTTATTTATTAGGGGTTACCACAGCGGAATGAACCGCCAACTGTTCCGGCGTATGTTTTATGCAGCGGATGCCCTTCCAGCCACAACCCAGTACTGAGAAACACCCATACACTCTCGCATTCACACATGCACTCATACATTACGGCCAATTTAGTTCATCCAATTCACCTGTAGTGCATGTCTTTGGACTTGTGGGGGAAACCGGATCACCCGGAGGAAACCCAGCCGGGCCTCAAACAAGCAACCTTCTTGCTGTGAGGTGACAGTGCTAACCTTTGAGCCACTGTGCCGCCTTAATAATAATAATAATAATAATAATAATAATAATGTATTTCATTTAAAGGCACCTTTCTAGACACTCAAGGTCTCGTACATTACACCAAGAACAGTGAGTTCAGATAAAGCACAAAAAATTCTAAGACAATAAGATGCAATACAATTTTTAAAAGTGCACTTCAGTTAAAGAGAGTAGGCTGTTCTAAACAGATGTGTTTTGAGTTTGGATTTAAATTGTGAAAGAGAGTCTAAATTACAGAGATCAGGAGGAAGTGAGTTCCAAAGCTGAGGAGCAGAGTGACTGAGGCTCTGCTCCCTATAGTGACAAGGCAGACAGAGGGAAAAGTGAGTTGGATGGAAGAAGAAGATCTAAGTGTTCAAGAAGGTGTGGCGATATGAACAAGATTAGTAAGGTAAGGAGGGGCAAGATTATGAATAGCTTTAAAAGCGAAAAGAAGTGTCTTGTAAGTAATAATATTCTCTTAAATGTTGAGACACTGAAAGGCCTGAAATACTTCAAATGAAACGGAAGAATGAACTGAAATGACGTTGTAACAAAGTTCGAGTTGTGTGGGTGAGGAAGAAGGCAGGGTCGGTGCCTCTGGTAAGGAATAAAGAATAATTTTGTATTTGTTTTAAGTCAAGCATAAATAGCACATCGTATGCTCTTCTGTCTCAATCACTGCAAAGACACAGGTGTTAGTCATGTCATTTTTAGCCGCTGGTCTCCTAACGTACTCCCTTTCTTTGTGGGCTGTTCGACCACACCACCCTCATGACAGATTTCAAACAAAATACTGCCAAATGTTTTTGGTTGGTTTTGGCAGTTCAAAACAGCTTTCTGCGGCATTCAATTTGGCTCCTAACCACCTTTGAGCTATTGGTCCATGGTGATTACCCAATCAGTGGGTGTGTTCTGGAACTCTTCTTTGATGTGCGATTTGCTTTGCATGTCATATCCACGAAGGTCAGACAGGAGACAGTGGCTGTGGACTTGCGTTCTTGTAAAGACCCGTCTTGCCAGGTCACCTCGGAAGAACAAACTCAGGAGACCACGAGAACAGAGAACGCGTCCTCTGAGAAATGAGATGCTGCGTTCTTCCTGATGGTCACGTGACCTTCACGTGTTTTTAATGGAAAATTACTTAAACATTACAGCATTCATACAGCAATTTATTGATTTAAAATATAAAGACTTTACAAATATACATTGCACAATACAAATAAAACAGATTTTAATATGAATTTCAGCAAATAAACACCCTTAATGTGTTTATGCCTTTATTAAGATTTTCATGGCAATGTTTACTTTTACCATTTCATTTAGGGAAACTCTTGAGGTAAATAAGTTATATCTCTGAACTTTAATAATATATCTATATAAAATGCTGCACTTCCCACCTCCAGTCGCAATGACTTCTGGGACTTCTAGAGTGAGTTTGGTGCTCAAGTCTGCATCGACGCATCCTCGTTATCAAGAGCACATTCACGCGTCCTCCGTTCTTGTGGTCTTGAGTATTGGAACTGTACTTTGGCAGTTGATGATGACGTTACACGAGAACACAAGGACGCAAGATCGCTGAAGAACGCATATTGAGAAACAGCCAGTGTTTGTCCACTGCAAATACAAAACAATGTTTGATGCTAGGTTTGATACTTCAACCATAATATTCTTAACCACTTAGTTTGCTATGAGGGAATGATGCACAAATAAAAAGCTCCTACCCAATATTCTGTTTCATTTGGAAGTACATCAGCATATTGAAATAAAGGTCTCGGCAACATTCGACTTTAAGAACCTTCTCAATGGCGCTCAAATGTTACCGTGAAATGGATGTTTATACCATTTCAGTACAGGCTGGTACCAAGTTATCTGAAACAAATAAGATTTTCTCCAGAAGAAAAAGTAGTATAGGAAATACTGTGAAAAATTCCTTGCTCTGTTAAACATCACTTGGAAACAATTTGAAAAAAACAAAACAAAAAAAAAAAACAATTCACAGGATGGCTAGTCATTTTGCCTTCAACTGTATATGCATTGAAAGTCAGTCAGGTCAACTCAAGGTGACCTTTGCGACATCAGAAATGTCCTCAGTTGGGTTTTCTGTTGCTTCTGAATCCCCTGGATATGAGACCGCCGCCCGCTGAGGATCAATCTAGAGCGCTGTTGTCATTTTAGTGCCTCCTGCTCCCATAGGCCAGACATGCAAAGCCACAGTTACTGAACCGAGACTAATTCCCCATGCCACCCTCATGAGACCTGCAGATTTACTTCACATGTTACTATAATTAACAGCAGCTGCAACCTGACTCTCTCATTTTTGCACATTGCATAGATTCTATATTTTTAATTATGCAGCAGATTAGTTATGAGCATCTAGATCTTTTCAGTTTAACATTAATAAAGCATTTGTTGTAAAAGTGTTTAAAAAGCAGTTGGTTTGAGGAGTGGGCTTCCCCAGGTGAGTCCCCCAAGAGCTTTTCTACATCTCAGGGAAATTTCTTTTACACTATTGACTTTGGCTTGTTCACTGGAGTGAGCTTTTATTTGCAAATATGTTTTTAAGCTGATTTAAAATAAAATGTAGAAGTTGCGTTGTTGTTTTTATATATTGTGTAAATGAAATTTAGAGTATGTATACCTCATTAGACATGTAAGCATACCGTAAATCAGTGTTTCTTAACCACGCTCCTGTAAGACAACCAGCTCTGCACATTTTCCATGTCTCCTTAACCAAACACACCTGATTCAGATCATCAGCTCATTAGCAGAGACTGAAGGACCTGTAATGGGTGTGACAGACAAAGGAGACATCCAAAACATGCAGTGCTGGTGGTCCACCAGGAACGTGGTTGAGAAACACTGCCATAAATTTCTTTCTCTCTTTCTTTCTTTTTTTTCTCTCTCTCTCTTTCTTTCTTTCTTTTTTCTCTCTCTCTCTTTCTTCTTTTTTTCTCTTTCTCTTTCTTTATTTCCTTCTTTCTCTCATTCTCTCTTTCACTTTATTTCTTTCTCTCTATTTCTTTATCAATCTCTTTATTTCCTTTCTCTCCTGTCTTTCTCTCTATTTTTCTTTTTCTTCACTTTTGTTTCTCTTTTTGTTTCCTTCCTCCTTTCTTTCCTTCTTTTTTCTTTTTCTTTCTTTCTCTCTTTTTCTTTCTCTCTTTATTTCCTTTCTCTCCTTCTCTCTCTATTTCTTTCTCTCATTTCTTTCTTTATTTCTTTCTTTCTTTACTTTTATTTCTCTCTCTTTCCTTCTTTCTCTCCTTTTTTTCCTTCCTTTCGTTATTTCTTTCTTTCTTTTTTCTCTCTCTCTCTCTCTCTGTCTCTGTCTTTCTTTCTTTCTTTTTTCTCTCTCTCTGTCTCCGTCTCTGTCTCTGTCTCTCCCTGTCTCTGTCTTTCTTTTTCTTTCAAATTCCATTTTAACTGGTGTGGCAATACAATTAAATGTATTTTTATGCTAGAGTTAGTGCTTCATTCACTTATCTATTTATCTATTTTTATTTATTATTATTTCACTTCCAAAGTAGTTAAAAACTATTAAAATAATCAGTTCAGTAACTTGTTATATTGTTACAAAATGCAACCAACTAATATAATTCCAGCATGTTATGTTTGATTACTTATCCTCAATTATCTGGTCATATGAATGCTCAAATCAATTAGAGTGCCTCTAGATTGTTTGATGTTCCATCTTCAGATTGAAGGGAGTGCTGGTCAAGATGTGTGTCTTTCCTCCACTGCATTGCAGCAAAGCTTAGAGAGCAGGGTGTTATGAAAATTTTAGTCATAGCTGATCCCTGATTAAAGGAAAGAGAGGAAGACAGCACTCGTTTATCAGTATTCATCTCACCCTCTCATGCAGTCACAAGAAAGGGCTATTTGATCACTTTGTATCATCCATCACACTAAGAGAGCAATGTTACCCTGTTACATCAAGATGAACAAAGTACACGCGCCTCCTTTTTTTGTGGTCCCATGACACTGACTTCCTGCCGTCCTCAGGGGTGTTTAAAGATCCCCTTTCTTGTGGCCGCTTCAGTTTTTAAACAGTCTGCATGTAATCCACTGAAAGTGTTTCATCATCTGGATGATAATCTGATGCATTAACATTCAAATCACACTACAGAGTGGATCCTTAAATTGTGCTGCAGAACCTCTGTCCACTGAGCATTCATTAACTTTGCATTTAGATTGCAAGGATGAGAGAGAAAAGAAAACCAACATTTGTGTCGTAGACTCTCATAGTGGAATCTTTCACACTTTCAAACAGCTCTCTGTAGTTTCTTCAAATTAACAAAAGGTCAAACTGAATAAAACTATTATACTAAATAATACTTTAGTATTTAATCAGGGTCATTTTTATTTGGATAGATTGGTTTGATTGATTTAGATTGATTCGTTGATTGATTCATTCACTCCATTTAATATATTATTATTATTATTATTATTTAATGTCAGAATATTTGAGAAATATTGCACCATTGGTATTCAGCATTACATACACTCAGGTACACCTGTCCAACTGCTCGTTAATGCAAATTTCTAATCACATGGCAGCAACTCAATGCATTTAGGCATGTAGACATGGTCAAGACAATCTGCTGCAGTTTAAACTGAGCATCAGAATAGGGAAGAAAGGTGATTTAAGTGGCTTTGAACATGGCATGGTTGTTGGTGCCAGACGGGCTGGTCTGAGTATTTCAGAAACTGCTGATCTACTGGGATTTTCACGCACAACCATCTCTAGGGTTTACAGAGAATGGTCCGAAAAAGAGAAAATGTCCAGTGAGCGGCTGTTCTGTAGGCACAAATGCCTTGTTGATGCCAGAGGTCAGAGGAGAATAGCCAGACTGGTTTGAGCTAATAGAAAGGCTCGTTACAACCGAGGTATGCAGAAGAGCATCTCTGAGTGCACAACATGTCCAACCTTGAGTCGGATGGGCTACAGCAGCAGAAGACCACACCGGGTGATATTCCTGTCAGCTAAGAACAGGAAACTGTGGCTACAATTTGCACAGGCTCATTAAAAAATGAGCAAAAGAAGATTGGAAAAACGTTGCCTGGTCTGATGAGTCTTGATTTCTGCTGCAACATTCGAATGGTTTGGATGGACGTTCAGGCTAGTGGTAATGTTGTAATGGTGTGGGGAATATTTTCTTGCACACTTTGGGCACATAAGTACCAATTGAGCATTGTTTCATCGCCACAGCCTAACTGAGTATTGTTGCTGACCATGTCCATCACTTTATGACCACCCATCTTCTGTTGGCTACTTCCAGCAGGATAACGCGCCATGTCATAAATCGCGAATCATCTCAGACAGGTTTCTTGAACATGACATTGAGTTCACTGTACTCAAATGGCCTCCACAGTCACCAGATCTCAATCCAACAGAGCACCTTTGGGATGTGGTGGAACGGGAGATTCGCATCATGGATGTGCAGCCAACAAATCTGCAGCAACTGTGTGATGCTATCATGTCAATATGAACCAAAATCTCGGAGGAATATTTCCAGTACCTTGTTGAATCTATGCCATGAAGGATTAAGGCAGTTCTGAAGGCAAAAGCGGGTCCAAGTACTAGTAAGGTATACATAATAAAGTGGCTGATGAGTGTACTGTATTAATGTTAAAATTAAACCATATAATTATACTTTTTAAAACACATAAGAAAAATAAGTTATCATGGCAAACTAAACTTCTTTCTATCAAATGGGTTAAATCTAATAGTTATCTTTTTTATTTCTTGTTTTTATCTATTTCAGGCTGCACCATAAAAAATCTATCAAATGATTCTTTTATATATATATAAAGTTTTTCCTGGTTTTCACCGTTAATGGATAGGACAGTAGAGTGTATCGACAGGAAAGCGTAGGGAGCAGAGAGAGGGGAAGGATCAGCATAGGACCTTGAGGCAGGAATCGAAAATAGGTCGCCGTGAGCAGAGTGTATGTGTTGATGCACTAACCTCTACTACAAAAATGTATGAAATTAGTAAGTCATGTTAAAAAATAGTACACTGTAAAAAATGAGGAGTAGGGTTTACTTGAAAAAAGCTTGGACATTTATTTCACTCAGAAAAGGCTAGTAAATCTTCAAAGCTTTGCCAAATAAAAGACTAACCATAATTATTAGTGCATTTAATTAGAAATGTTAAGTTTACTTGGGAATTCAAAGTAAATTTTATTGACTTTTTGTTTGTAAAATTTACGTAAGTCATACATTACTATTTTTAGATTAATTTTTTATCCAAGATTCCTAGTTATCTTTTTTAGTTATCCTAAGTAAACTTTACTTCAAAATGTTAAATAAAATATGGTGATGCATTGCAACTGTTTCCTAATTAAAAACACTGGCAGACATTTTCATTGAGTACTTTAATTTGAATTAAACCTCTCAATAAACAAATTTAAAAAGTCCTTTCAGACAGAATGATGGGGTCATCTATGTTGGCATCTTCCTCTTCTGTAGTACTGCCCAGTACAATGATCTTCACAACGATTGGCGAAGCAGTCTTTAAGCAGGTCTCTCAACATCCTGTCAAATACACAAATAAGTGCGAAGTGATTAAAATACTGTACAGTTAGTTGCACAGCATCTCACTTGTCTTCAACTTCAACTGATTAAAACAAAAGTAAATTTCTGTGGTCATTAACCAGTAACGGTGTAAATCTCCATCTACATATAACTGCTTATCTAAGAAGTCAGGAAGCAGCTGGAAATTGGATGTGCAATATATACATTTACCTGGATGAGTGAAAGTAGTCAAGTTTTTGCAGAAAGGCTGGCTACAGAGGGGTTGTGGTTATGCTTCTGTTCTCATTATTGATCTAAATGAAATAAAATGTAACACATTTACAATTTAGTAGTCAAATCAACACTTTTTTGCCAATCACACACACATATACATGTTGAAAAGTTAGTATATTTAAATACATTTGTTATCCAACTTGCCTTGCATGAGCTTGAATGGTGAGAGCAATCTGTTAAACATATTAGAAATGTTAATGTCAGAAAATGTAATGAACATATAATGACATTACTGATTTAAAATTTGATCAGTTAATTTATTTTGGACTCTATTCAATTATCATCAATAAATGTTCACAAGTATAGTGGCTGCCTGAACATACGCAGTAACGTTACTAGAATAGACATCACTATAGTTTAATAAGGAGTATATTCGCATATGTTAATGTGGATGGATTAATAAATACGTCTTTCTATATCATGTTTTGGCCTCTCAGGGCTCAGGTAACTTATCATTCTGGGTTCAAAGGAGTTCTGAGGCGGTCCAATCTAAGAAAACTTGTATTTATAGTGCAGACAGCATGGAAGGATAACTTTAATGTTCGGTTAATTATGCCCTTATTGCAATTTACCGCTATGCTTGGACACTCGTATTCCTAAAAAAAATAATCTTTAAGTTCACTGTAGATTATACTTCTCCATAGATTATATTTAGAATGCAACACAGTTGTTTTAGACACCAATGTCGTTCGCTAATATGCTTATGCTAATCGGATCTTTAGCAAACTCACTCAAATAACACTTCATGCATTCTCTTTAACCACCAAAATTGCTGACAGGAGCATTAGACCTTTTTGCAAACGAAACCAAATTGCTCAATGAACAAATAATGTAACTTACCTTGTAAATATCACATCAGTCTGTGTGAGGAAATCTTCGGCTGCTCCACCCGCCAAGTTTGAATCCAACAGAGCATGCGCATAGACTTCCTGACTTTGTGAAGTAAGTTTTACTCGCGTTTGTCTTTTTTTGCATTAGTTTAATACATTACGAAACACTGAGTAATTTTTACTTGGGTATATCCATTTGAATTTACTATTGTATTTTAAGCACAATAAATTAAAAAGAAATATTAGGTAGCTTATTGAATTAAACGTGATATTTTGAAGTAAAAAGACAAAATATGATTTATTTGTTAAATGTACTTGGATTATGCTCTATTTATTTACAAGCTCCAAAAATACAGTGTATATAATAGAACACGCATACAATGTAAACATATTCTAATGATTATTCATTTTGATGCCACAGGTCAGAAAGCTTTCTGGGAAAGGCTTTTTTTCTTGTGGTGCCACCAGCCAATCAGTGTTGTTATGCCATCATATTCAATTAAATGACATATTTCAGACCTGACATTTACAGTTTGGTACTGTGAGCAGAGACTGCAGAATACCAGTTTACCTGAAGGCAAGCATGACAGTAGTTTGACTATATTTAATTGAGCCGCTTGTAACTTCCTCAATATTACTCCCGATCTAGGTGTTAATTGCACGCTGAATGGTGAGTTTCTGCTGAATATTTTAACCTGAAATGAAGTCGTCCCTTGCAGAATGGCCCGTGGTGCCTTGCTGATTGACAGTGATACAGTACACTGGAGGACAAGGGGATACGGTCACATACTCTTCCATTGGTTTTCTTGACCTTTCTTGGTGTGGTTCTGCATTGGTGCAGTTGTATAACAGTGCAGATGGGTAGAAGACAATTGAAAACCTGTTCAGAGAGATGGCCCCGGGCAGGACTAGAGGGACTGACTTTAACAAGGACCTTTAAACGCTGTGGTTTCAAGGCAGCCAAGAGCCAAATTTGAGTATATAATACTGGCTTTGGTGAGTAAATAAAATGTCAGTTTGGCAAAAACTATGAACAACTGTAACTATTAGGGTTTAGGTTTAATTCTTCTAAGCCTCTCTGCAATGATTCTTGACACATTAAAGGGCGATTCTACTAAAAATGTTAATTTTATGTTAATTTACTTACCCTCAGGTTATCGCTTTTTGGTCATCCCAGATTTTTTTTTTTTTTGTAAACAGTGGTCCTTTGTAATTCATAAAATGCAAGTCAACAACTATCTGCATTCTGCACTTTGAGAGTAAAAAAACATACAGGCAAAGCTAAATTAGTACTTGTGGATCCTGATAATACATTTGGGGTCTTGAGGCAAAACAATTAGTCTGTGCAAGAAACTTTCATATTATGTCTATCAATCCAATCCGCATTAGGGTTGGGAGATTATTCGAAGGTGATTTTTCATCCACAGTTTGTCAATAAAGCTGGTTCTAGAAAACCTCCAGCACATGCTTTTTAAATGGCGCAGCATTTACTACATTGAGCTATAGTATACTGAGAAGCTACACAATATCACATTTGAAATCGATTTTGGTATTGTTTTGCTTTGCTTCGCAGTAGGGCTGCGCAATATTGGAAGAATCTGATATTGCGATATTTTGTATTTTTTATTGCAATATATATTGCGATATGAATACAATTTCACCAAACGGCTTGAATAGCTATATTAATTTTTTTCTTTCTTTCTGTGGAGTATAACAGTATTCAGGTACTGAAATTCAATAATCAAAAAAATAAACACTGTACGCTACCTGACAAAAGTCTTGTCGCCGATCCCAGTTGTAAGAGCAACAAAAAATAACTTGACTTCTAGTTGATCATTTGGAAAAGTGTCAGAAGGTAGATTTTTCAGATAAATCATCTGTTGAACTGCATCCCAATCATCACAAATACTGCAGAAGGCCTATTGGAATCCACATGGACCCAAGATTCTCACAGAAATCAGTCAAGTTTGGTGAAAGAAAATCATGGTTTGGGGTTACATTCAGTATGGGGGCGCGCGAGAGATCTGCAGAGTGGATGACAACATCAACAGCCTAAGGTATCAAGACATTTGTGCTGCCCATTACATTACAAACCACAGGAAGGGGCAAATTCTTCAGCAGGATAGCACTGCTCCTCATACTTCAGCCTCCGCATCAAAGTTCCTGAAAGCAAAGAAGGTCAAGGTGCTCCAGGATTGGCCAACCCAGTCACCAGACATGAACATTATTGAGCATGTCTGGGGTAAGATGAAGGAGGAGGCAATGAAGATGAAGCCAAAGAATCTTGATGAACTCTAGGAGTCCTGCAAGAATGCTTTCTTTGCCATTCCAGATGACTTTATCAATAAGTTATTTGAGTCATTGCAGAGATGTATGGATGCAGTCCTCCAAGCCCATGGGTGTCATACACAATATTAACTTTTTTTCCACTGCACCATGACTTTATATTTTATACTGTACAGTAGTTCTGTTAAGTGACGAGACTTTTCGGACAAGTTGGACCTTACTGTCAGACCTTACTGTTTTGTCTTGTTTGTAGTGTGTCTAAAGATTCTTAAATCCAAATGTCTAAAGATTCTTAAATCAAGGAGTGTTTAATTTTTAGACAGGCAAAAAATATTGTTTTGTTTTCAGACAAAGTCAAAATTATGTTTTTTAATTTTTTCATACAACAAGCCAGCGAGGGAAGTAAAATAAACTTGTTTTTGATTTGAAATAAGGATGCTTTACCCACCCCACTGACAGGTTATTTAGCTTGTTGTAAGGGCAACATCTCTTAATTTTGACTCAATATTTCTGAAAACCGAACAATATTTTTTGTTGGTATATATCTGCTTGATTGGCTGGTATACATACTTTTGGTAAAATTTTCACCATTTTCGTTGCAAATTTGAATCCTCCAGGCAGTGCTTTTGACTGATTTTACACATTCTTGACCATATTTTGGACCACAAAATCTATACAAGCAGGTATTGATTTTACAGACTGAACACGAAGTGATTTAATGAGTGTACAGTTGTTGATGTGCAAGTAATGTTCAATATGTTAATCCAAGCCTCACCGTGCCTACAATCCATTATGAGCCTCATGCTCTGCTTGGCTTGAAAAAACAATCAGAGCCACAGGAGGAGAAAAAAACAACAACCTTTTTTTGTGAGTCCAGCACTGATGAGTTAGTTTGCATGGAGATTAGGTAGGTTTCACTCCAGAGATTATGAGTTATGAAGCATGGAAATATTAAAACATGTCTTGTCTTGTAACTTGCCCGACACCCTTCTCTGGTGCCAATGGAGATGTAATTGCTAACCCTGTTTGGTTACATCCCATCAGTTCTATTGCCAATAAACCACCTATGCCAGGTGATAAAATAATTGCTTGGCTGTAAGAGGTGGTTTCAGTTTATGCGAGTTTAGTATGCAGTACATGCCATCCTATTTGACAAGTGAATTTAAATGATTTTAAATTAAGCTTTTTAAATGTCTATATTCTTTGCAGGGTTTTTTCTATATTTTTGGTTGTTAATTAATTTTACAGTTAGGGTTTAGTCAACATTATGCATTCAATTTTGTCTACTTTCCAGCATTTCCGACAAAAGACAGGTGACCGATGGAAGTCATACGCTTTTAGTATAAAGTTATACAGGAGCTGGGGCGACGCGGTGGCGCAGTGGGTAGCACAATCGCCTCACAGCAAAAAGGTTGCTGGTTCGAGCCTCGGGTGGGTCAGTTGGCATTTCTGTGTGGAGTTTGCATGTTTTCCCCGTGTTCGCGTGGGTTTCCCCCAGGTGCTCCGGTTTCCCCCACAAGTCCAAAGACATGCGCTTTAGGTGAATTGGGTAAGCTAAATTGTAAGTTGGCAGTTCATTCCTCTGTGGTGACCCCAGATTAATGAAGGGACTAAGCCGAAAAGCAAATGAATGAATGAGTAATACAGGAGCTGCATTGAGTTTTGACTATGTTTGTATGCAAATTGTTCAGATCCAGTTCATGCAACCACTCAGATTTCATGTATTTCAATCAACTCTGAGCACTGGTTGTAAATTCCCAGTATTTTTCACAAAAACATTATATTTATATCCTTTTCTGTAAAATGGCTAATTAATGTTAACTTTTCTTGCAAATGTATTGCAAACATATTAAAGATTGTTTTGTTAGGATATTTTCATACATTTAGTGTATATTTTAAAAAAGATGTTACTAGCTCAATTTGTTTTGCAGTGTAAGTGTAAAAAAGATATGCATTCAACTTTTAATACTTGGGTCAAAGAATAAAATATATATATATATATATATATATATATATATATAT
>CAIGQW010000259.1:8599527-8613370 GCA_903798125.1 Danio choprae
TATATATGTTTACAAAATTGAGCTAGTAACTTGCTTCACAGATTTTTCATCTTGTTTTAAATTTTTTTACTCCAACTTAAAAAAAAAACTAAAAAAAACATGGTATTGTTTTCAGCCAAAAATGAGGAACTTTTAAATATAAAATATATTTTGTCTGTTCGTTTACATGACAACAGCATTTTGGGAGCTGAAAATGCTTACATTTGAAAACTGGTAACAAAGTAGAAGTTATTGAAAACGCTATCGTTGTCATGTCCATGTAAACACTTCAAATCTTCGAAAAACAATACCATCATATTTATGGGAGTTTAGATTAAAAGGCAAGCGCAAACAAACACAACAATAGCGGAATATTTGATAATGTTGTTGCTGCTAAAGCGTTTTCTAACTATTCATCAGCAAAGTGTGGACTTGCTTCACATTACAACCAACAGTGGAGGGACGCATCTTACACCCACGTCAAATGTCTTTAAACACACACACTCACATTTTGACTTTGTTACCGGTACTGCTTATTAACAAGATGACATTGCCAAATACTGGCCTGACATACACAATGCAGCATTTTTCACAGTTTTCCCAGATATGTGTAAATATAAATAATTTTAAAACGTCATGTAAACGTGAAACATTTTGAAAACTCAAGAAAAAAAAAGCGTCACGTAAACGCAACCTTAATATAATATGTCTTAATAACCAAGCCAAACAAGAATATTAGTGCATCTGATATTGTGGTTGTCATAATGTGGCTCTATAGCTCTAGTTGAGGTTTTATATAAAAATGCTATTTGTCTATTTTATATAAAAAGGGGAGGGTTGGGACATATTTAGCACCCCTCTCCTTTTTATAAAAATAGCCAGTAGAATTTTTCTCATCATCAGTGCATTGAATAATGCTGTGTGTTCAAAGCTACTTCAGGGAGCCTTTAAAGACCAAAGAAATAAATGATACCTTAAGTGGTTTGACTGGTTATTGGGAAGAGGTGCGATCAAACATTATATTCACCTGCTGGATGATAAATTATCCCAGAAAGTCCCATTAAGTTTTATAGAAGGGCCCAAGAAAGCCATATCTAGAGACTTAATATCTTAAGTTATTTTAAATTGGGCCAAGAGGAAACCACCTAACAATCATCCTTAAAGCAATACTTCACCCAAAAATTTCCGCCACAACAAGCATTAAAATTGATAATAATTATAAATGGTGTTAACTACATATGAAATGAGTTGTAATTCATTCTTTAAGCATTAATTGGAAAAAAAAAAGAAGAAAATATTAATTTAAGTAAAATGTAGTACCTACCTACACGAGTATTAGACAATTTTGGACACAGCCATAGATTTCTATAACAGAGAAAAATGACTATGGAAGCCAATAGGCACCAACAGCAAGCATTTTTCTAAATATCTTCTTTGGTGTTCAACAGAAGAAAGAAACTCATAAAGGTTTAAAACCACATGAAGAAGAATAAATGTTTTTTGAGTGAACTATCCCTTTAACTAGTCCTAGAAAATCCACACTGATCTCATATCTTCTGAAAAGTTAAAACCTTACCCTAATGATTCCCAAACTCCTTAGTAAAAAGCTTCATACAAGCATATGTCGAGCTGGTGATGTTCTTGCCTATTTAATACGCTGTTATTTAATTTAAGCTAGTAAATGAAGAACCATACTGTAGGCACGGGGGAAATTGCAAACAAACAGAGAGAAATGTTGAACAATTTCACTTTTGCCTTTGATCTTCCCTGCTGGGGAAGAAAATGCTGTTGCGGGAAAATCACAGAGAGCTCTCAACGTGATGAAGAAACTTAATCTTCATCAGTTCTCCAGCTGCATCGCGTGCGCACAGATGTACATGTGCGCAAGCATACCCATGCATGTCCTCATTCGAACCTGTCCGTGGGTTACCTGGGTCCTCCGCATCCAAGTATTATCTCCATAGTTGCTCCAATAACTTTCAAATGACTTTCAAACAAATCCCTCCACTAGCCGCCCACCGTGGCTTCTTTAATGAATTATTTTCCTCGTCTGCGTGCAGGACCAGTCCCTCAAGTCTATTGATAGCTGGTGGCAACGGAGATTTTCATTAAACCCTTATTAGCATTGACCCTACGATACATGTTGGGCGACTCTTCTTGGGGACTGTTCTGCTGACTCGAGGGATGGCTGAAGGCTTTTGGCACTCTCGCTCCAATTTATTGATGTCTAACGAGGCTGTTGAGCAACTCTGGCAGGGCTTTAAGTATTCGTTTTCTTCTGAAACATTAAAGGTTATGTCAGATGTGGAACAGTGGAGCCTCTTGTTGATGGCGAATGCAAATCGATGCCTTAATGCTTTCGCTTATGCAGCATTTGTTGCTTCTGATATGTGTTCCTGCGTTTTCTGACAGCATTTTGAGTGTTTATAGCTGTGCTGAAAATGAGGTGGGATTTGATCTTTAAGCATTATTTGAAAAAAATTGAAATATTACATAAATTTTATTATAAAGTAAAATAACATCGTAAAAATAAATACAACCATAAATATAAAAATCACATTAAAGTGAATCACATTAGGGAAAAAAATTTATGAAAAGGAAATGTAAAAAATAAATGATAGTTTCAAAAAAAGTACAATTAAATATTAAAATTGCTAATAATAAATAGTATTAACTATATATGAAATTAAGTGTGATTCATTCTTTAAGCATTAATTGAAGAAATAGACATTTAAGTAAAATAACTCGTAGTAAATTATATTAGGAAAAAAAATGAACGAAATGTAAAAATAAATGATAGATTACAAAAGTACAATTAAATATTAAAATGGATAATAACAAATAGTATTAACTACATTTGAAATGAGGTGTGATTGGTTCTTTATGCATTAATTGAAAAAAAAATGGAAATATAATTTAAAGTAAAATAACTATAAGTAATAAAGTAATAAAATAAAAAATATTTTTTTAAAAATACTAAGAAAATTGCCTAAATTATATTATGATTTTTTTTATGAAATGTACAAATAAATGATAGTTTAAAGTACAGTTAAATATTAAAATTGATAATAAATAGTATTAATTTTGTAGGAAGGCAAATTATCGTGTGCATTTGTTTATATGGCAAAACATGTCTTTTTCACTAAGAAGATTCATACAGATTTCAAAAGCAGATACTGATAAGATCAGGGGCTGGTGTGTGGACTTTGGGGGTTTTACGATGTGGTCACATGTTAATTGGTCAGTTTGTATGTCTCAGCATTTGGGCTTTGGTCACATGGTCAAGAAAGATACTAAATAGGTGGTAAACTTTGCTTTGTCTCTTTTCCTGCTTTGATCTTTTCAAGTTCTGCTCTTTTCCTCCTCTGCTCCTCTTTATCTTCTCTGGCTCTACTGCTGTCAGGCTCTCTTTGGGGCCTACTCTCTGTTCTCTCTCTCCCTCCCCCTGTCTCTCCCTCTCTCTCTAACTTTATTTTACGTTTAAGCTGGGTATGTTTTTTTATCATTTCATGTTTTATCCTTTTATGCAGGTATTTTGTAACTAATTCAGTTGTAACCATAGCAAGTTATTGTCATTAAATCATTTAATTTTCAAGTATTTGTGAATTACTTTTGATTTAACATCAACACTTAATTGTTCCATATTGCAACACAATACAATAGCAATGCTCTCCCATATTTTTAGCTATTAAAACTGCCCTTATTTCCGTTTTTGATATAAGATTGCAGAAGGATGGTTTGACTAGAAATGTACAGTTTTCACCATCATACTGATTACCATTTAGTCATTCAGCAGAACTACAGTTCGAACTGCTGTAGTTAAAATACCATTCTTTACAACTTTATATTCTAAAAACAAACAAATATCAGCTAATATCGCAGAATTTAAACTGAAATTTAATAGTTAGTGCTGGGAAAAAATGTATCATAATATATATTTGTGTACTGTGTATATTTATTATGCATATATTTGAGAAAATGTTTATTTATATTTAGATATAAAATATATATTTATGCTATACAAATTGTATATAAATTTAAATATCTATGTAACAAAATTGTTTTGTTTCTATCACATATACATAATAAATATATATATAACACACACATATATTATGTCAAAACTAACTTTTATTTTGGATGCAGTTAAACGTTATTTTTTTATTTCTTTGCCCAGCTCTAGTAATAACTAATGCAACAATAGCATACAATAGATACAAAAATAATTGAAACCATTAAAACGAGAATTCACTCATTCTAAAGATTAGTTCAGTGTGGTTATTCGATTATTCAACAGTGATCGTTGCATGCGGACAAAGACAAACCTGACTGTTTAAACCCCATCAATATGTGTTGTATCCAAAGAAACAGTTAGTTTGTTCGATACCAAGACCTTAATGAAAAGCCATTGATTTGGTATTGACAGTGACCGTGACCCAAGGCCCTTTTGGCTTGTGCTTGAAGTGACAAAGCTGCAACTTTTTGTGCTCATGAAATTCTTTCCTCTTATAGATATGTGGATGATGTCATATCCAGAATTGGCAGAATGTTTCCAGATATGTCAATCGAGCTTTTCCGACCAAACGGGACATCAGCAGTTCTGTTGGTGAGTTGTTACTACAGAAATCAATTTATTGATTTGTTTTTGTCTATACTGTGATGATTTGTCTCTTTTCAAGGCAAAATGACAAGTGTTCTGATTAATTAAAATGCATTGGTTGTTTAAGCCATTGTTTTGTGCTGTTTGTGGTTAAAAACAACAACAACAACAAAATGCGTATGTCATAATGCTATAATATCCAAAAATCTTGAATATTTTGATCCTTTTTGTGCCATGAGTTTTTGGTTTATTTAATTTACCACAGGTTTTGTATTTGACTGATGGCTGATCATATTCATGAGTGACAAAAGATTGAATACAGTAATTAAAAACATTTGTGTGTGATGGATTGTTATTCCGGGCGGCACAGTAGCTCAGTGGTTAGTACTGTTGCCTCACAGCAAGAAGGTCGCTAGGCTGGGCCAGTTGGTGTTTCTGTGTGGAGTTTGCATGTTCTCCTTGTGTTGGTGTGGGTTTCCTTCAGGTGCTCCGGTTTCCCCCACAAGTCCAAAGACATTCAGTATAAGTAAATTGGATTAACTAAATTGGCCTTAATGTATGCGTGTCTAAATGTGAACATATGCTGGAATAGTTGGTGCTTCATTCCATTGTGGCAACCCCTGATAAATAAGGGACTAATCCGAAGGAAGATGAATGAATGAATGAATGAATGATTGTTATTCCTGTGAGAGCAGAGTCAATCAGTTTTCAATAGGATAACAGTAAAGGAGCTACGTGTAAGATATTCATATATTAATCACTTTTTCGTATTTGTTATTTACGCAAAGGAGTACGGATGGGTACCGAAACTCTGTACTTTGTCGGTACCGGTGCTAAATTATAAAAGACCAAAATATCGTCGTTAACTCTGACGTTAACTGTTCTGCTATCAGTACTGGAGAATTGTTGCTAAATAAATGTTACCTACAGTAGCATAATTTAACTGACCAACCTGAACCTTCACTGATTTCGATATTTGTTATTCGTCTGCACTGTTGGCAATCTCACATGAGAAATTTGTCCCGTTTCGCCATACACAGAGCTTTTTTTTTTCTGCAATACCCTAAATAAATCTTTAAACATTAAAAATGCCTTTACATCACTGTAAAATTGTTATTTATTTGTTTTAAAATTATTTCACTTTATTTTACATTAAAAACGTAGTAATAAAATAAAGTGTTGTTAATTCTGTTCAATTAGTTTTTTTTCTCATAAAAAAACACTACAAAAAGTACCTATAAAATACCATTAAAGTGGTTTTGCTAAAAGTAGTAATAGCCTTAAAACCTTACCAATAACCATCCCTACAAATGAGTGAATAGGTCATAAAAAACATTTTTAAAACATCACTTAACAGCGAATTACATGTAGATGAACCAAGTGTGGCTAACTTTACCATTTTAACTAGCAATATAGGCTTTTTTTTGAAAGAGTCAAAAATGTAGGACATGAAAACCTGCTAAACAAGCTTATTTTATAGCTCTAAGACTTTTTAAAGAGTAAGTCTATTTTGTTTTGGGGGGCATTATGACATGGCATTATTATTTTTCAATTATTTTTAATTGGGGCTGCACAATATATGGTTTTAGCATCGATATCGCAATGTGCGCATCCGCAATAGTCACATTGCATGATCTGGAATATTGAGTTTATCTGCAGAATTGAACCATGATGAACAGTGCATGTGTTTTTAAGGCCTGCGACTATGTAAGTATTCAAGTGCAAGAAATTGAACCATTTGTACATTTTAATAAAGATTTGAATCGTGATGCAGTTGCTACAGAAATGGAATATAAAATGAGATAACAGTGGACGGGGCTTATTTTTTCTACTGCGAGCTGATTGGGTGTAGTAAAGTAGGCATTTCATTCAGAAAGATCATGAAATGGGTTTTAGAAGAGTTATTACAACCTAACAGCCACCTCCTCCTCCTCACCATTTCTGTTTGTTGTCAAAACTGACCGGTGGAGGGGCATGGTTAAGTATGTTCACCACGCCCAATACCTCAGACAGACGTAATCTGAGAATTTAACTGAAAACAAACAGGAAGTGCATTTTAAGATTACAAGGGCAAACTTTTTTTTTTTTTCTTAATGACATGCACAGATGAATTTTTGACCACAAAACTACCAATGTGAGCTAACAACATCAATATGGTTAGTTTTGATTTCATATGTACTTTAAAAATGTTTGTATTTTCAGCGTCATTAATGAAGCAAGATAGCAAAAACAGTGAACCCATGTGGAAGCTTCTTCTGACTAATGTTGTCTTGGACTGAACGGTGAAGGAGAGCTGGATGCCCTTGTTCTCTCTGTTGACTGCTCTGTCAGTCTCCTTGCGAGTCGTCCCGTGGAGAACATCCCTGAGGGACCAAGATTGTTGACTCTTTGAGGACTTTGCTCCACACTAGCAAAGTTTTGCAAAGGGTGTATTGCATGACAGGCAGAGTTTTTATCTGCGTCATTTACAGCAGAATTTCTTAGGCACGATTTTTAAAGTTCTTGGCTAATGACAGTTGGATTATATCAATTTATTGTCCGTTTAAGCTAATTAGTAGATGTGTGTTTTGAGATAACTCTTTGAGGCTTGTTGCACCGATTGTGAATATACACATCAGTTATTATTGCTGTTGATGGCCTAAAACGTTCCTGTGATCCAGACAGTATTGATTTTCATTGTTCCCTTAGCACTTCGCCATTCATTTAAATGAGCTGACACGTTCTGTAAGGTTCCTCGTTAGAAAGCTGATGTTATTTCAGAGTCTCTGGGGCTGTATGTGTTTAAATAATAATGATCATTGTAATTGTATAATTCAGTAGTACAGAATGTTACTGTCAAAAAGTCAAAAATTATGAAAACTTTTAAGTCTGCATAATGCAACTGGAAGACTTTTTTCTCACTATGATGACTTATTTCCAAATGAAATGGATAATTCAATAGAGGCAGGGGTTTTATTTTTGCACTCCTCATCTTTTACTTGCAGCAAAGTAATGTTTGAAAACAAAGCAAGTTCTCATCTTTAAAAATGGTGTATTGAATCATTGGCCCACTTTGTATGCTCAAAAACCGATTCATTCAGCAGTGAAATTAGGATTTTATTTTATTTTTGGCTAGACAAAAAAAAACCTATTATCTATACGCTAACTCTCTTAGTGTTAACTTTGTATTTAACTTTATAAACAATATATGTATGTATGCTTTTCAAAAATTGTAAATGTTACCATATTTATAGTTGTATATCAATAAATCATTAGTATGAGTAATAAAAAACTTTCTTATACAATATATCAGTAGTCACAAATTTGCATGTCTAAATTTGTCTAGTGTAACAGAGTCACAAAGATAATTTCCATCCGCCTCTGTCATCATCTACGTGCTGTTTACAAGTGGGGATTTTTTCTTTCTATTTAGTCATTTCTCATCTCAGCTATCTTGTTCTGAAGTGATGCTTCCTCAGTAGCACACAAATTAGGTGCATGACACCCTCATGCGAACATCAAGATTTCTCAGAAGGTCATTTTTAGATTTTTTTTTTGTGAATGGAACACTACATCAGTTTCCTGGAAATGTTTTTTTTGTTCTTCTAGTAGTGACACATCAGTCTTGATTTTTCATTGCAGATCCCAGCTGTCGATCTTTTTTTTTTTTTTACCGCCAAACTGGCCAATTCTGAAACCAATTCCCTTTTTTCTTTAATATTTTTAGATATAATTATATATTATTTCATATATATATATATGTATATATATATATATATATACACAAGTTAAATTGTATCATTTTAATGCTATATACAAAACAAAAACAGTAGATAGGCGGCGTAGATTCAGTAGCGCTTCAGTACAGCGCTTTTTCCATGTCGGAATGTCTGTCTTTGTTTTGGTCTCTATAATCAGCCAATTGCCAGTTTATCCTATTATATTTTGGCACCCTGTGTTGCCTTGGTGGCCAAAAAAAACATTTCATTTCAGTCATGAAGGCTTCCTGAAAATTCAACCTCTGGAAGGAGACCCAGATTCAGAGTTATAAAAATCAGAGTTGGTTATTAATTAGCAAAAAATACAAATACTACAAATGTAAAGACTACCTGGGCAGCTTCCATTGTAAGTCTTAATCGCCATGCATGCTTGCTGCTGTTTGTCATCAATCTGGCAACCTGCTTGTGCATTGTGTCTGAAGAGGAGGAACCAGGTGAAAAAAAAATCCTCCAATATTTTGAATTTGGACCGCAACACCTAGTTCAACCACTAGGTGTCAATTCTACATACTGCATCTTTAATGCTGAAAAACATCCCAGAATTGCAAAAGTATGAAGTGAACAAAAGTCAATATTTGTTTAATTTAATAAAGCTATCTTGAAAAAAACATCTAAAAAAATCTATTTTTTTGGCCGGTTAATTGGTTAATTAAAAAAACGCTCTCCAATATTTTGAATTTGGACTGCAATACTTAATTCAACCACTAGGTGTCAATTCTGCACACTGCAACTTTAATGTTGAAAACATCACAGAATTGCAATATTATGAAATGAACAAAACAATATTTGTTACATTTATTAAAGCCATAGTGAAAGAAATACATGGAACTAAAAATCTGATTCTGATTTCTGGCCGGTTGATTGGTGCATCTCTACCTTCTACCCTGATGCTGGTTTTTTTTGGTGGTGGGGTCTGAATGATGACATTCAGAGATGATGTGAGTTGTCAGTTGGGTCATTCACACACTCGCACATTTGGAACTTAAAAATGTCCGATTCTGATTTCTGGCCTGTTGATTGGTGCATCTCTACCTTCTACCCTAATGCTGTTTTGTTTGGGGTCGGTTTGAATGATGACATTCAGAGATGATGCGAGTTGTCAATTGGGTCATTCACAGCACACATCATGCGCGTGTGCCTCTGAGACTTGCTCTGACACTTCTCTGCTGCCGTCATGTCTTTTGGCATCACTGACTGAGAGGAAAGAGAGACTGAGGGATCTTGGCCGCTGTGCCAGGAAGACTACAAATGCCCCTTCCACAGCAGTGGGAGTTCAGTGGTTCACACCCACAGGGCAGGCACTTCCAGATGGCCCAGTTGGCAGGCCAGAGTGATCCGTCACCGGAGGGGCCCAAACAATGCCAGGCCCTTCTTCAGACGCACTTCTCTAGGGCGCTCAACAAAGCGTTCAGCACGAAATGTACCCATTGTGACGGTTGATGGATGTGTGTTATAAGAATGGAGATTAGAACATTTATACATGTATATACTAGGGCTGCACGATATTGGAAAAACAGATATTGCGATATACAGTTTTCAGGTACAGAAATTGAATAATCTCAATGCAAAAAAAAAAAAAATGCTTTTCTTATTTTGCTGTTTCTCGTTACTTGTCCAAATATCTTTTAGAACAACTTTAACAATTCTTAAAACAAGTACAAATATTTTGTTTTCTCCTTCAGAAGAAAAAAAAGTCAAAATTAAGAGTTTTTCCTTAAAACAAGTCAAATTATGTGTCAAATTATGACTAGAAACGAGACAAAAATTTTAAGGAAACCTTTTTTTTTTCTTGCATAAATTGTATATATAATTAAATACAAATAATCTTTTTTACACTTACAAACATCATAACTTTTTGTCTCCAAGTGTTTTAAGCTCTCTTGAAAGGCTCAGTCACAGGCCTTAAAAACACATGCAAATAATAAACTTTCACATGATGGTTAAACTTAGCAGCGACTCTACAAAGCGCATGTGTTCTGTGGCTCCTGGTCAACTATAAATCAGACTCAACATTGCATATCCAGGGATGTGACTATTGCAGATGCACACATTGCAATATCGATGCTGAATTGATATATTGTGCAGCCCTAATATACTATAAACTGTGAATTTCATCTCAATTTCCGTTTTTCTCAGTTTTTATATTAATTATTGTTTTATTTTATTTAGATGTTATTTTCTATAAATTTAACTTTTTCATTTGCATTGAACACCATATCAAATATTCCATATTCTTAGTTAATTGTTTTATTTTTTTTAGTTTTTAAATGTAATTTGTGAAATTTATTTATTTAATATGTAAATATATAATATTTATTTATGAAATATGTTTATTATTTTACTTTTACTTTATTATTTATTTTGTTGTATTATTTGCAGTGAACAATAGATCTGATCAAATGTTTTTTATTTTGCTTAAATTTAGATCCAAATGTGTTTTGTTTTGTTGTTGTTTTTATTTATTGCACTGAACATCAGAAGTGATTTTGTTTTGTTTTTCAGTTTTTATTTCATTTATTTATTTTGTTTTATTTTGCACTGAACATAAGACAAAGTTGTTGTTGTTTCTTTTATAATATTTTAAATATCTAATATTATATTTTTCTGTCACTTGCCTTTATCCAAGCCAGTTTTCATTTTCTTTGAACACCTTATCCAAAAATTTTTTCATTTTATTTGTTTTGTTTTGCAAATTTTTCTTTTCTTTTATTATAAATTTGAACCTTTTTTGTATACTTTCATAAATATTCAACGTCATTTTTGAAATATATACTATTTTAAAATAATTTTATTATTTAACTCTACTTTTTAACTCTCCATTGCATTGAAAATCACATTCAAATATTTTACTTTAATTTATTTAAAAAAAAATTGGGATTATTTATTTATGTATTTATTTATTTATAATTTAAATAATATAGAACCACTATATCCTAAGTGTAGTTAGAGTTCCCTTTTCTCTTCTGGCAATGATTTAAATAACAGTAAGTGGATGAAAGAGTTAAAACGCACACACACACACACACACACACACACACACACACACACACACACAACGTTATGGTCCACATCTGCCATTTACAACAAGAGGCAATCAAGCTCTCTCGGCGGCAGTGCTGCATCTCTTTAAAATCACTTTGTAAAAACACAGAGAGCGTTGGCATTAATTGGGGCATGGGACGCCTCTCCACGGGCACATTCTGCCTAACAGCCTTGCCTGACCATAATTAGGGGATGTTAATTAGTGCAGAAAACACATCTTTCTCAGGCCCTCTACCTGCTTTCCTTGGCCCTATAATACCAGCAGCTTAACCTCACACCCCGTTGCATGACACTTATTAACTGCAGAAAAGTTGTGTACGGTATCATACTCTATTTTTTTTTTAATCCAGTGGAGGTTGCATTTCAGATCTTAAAAGCGACTTTTAAATGTGCTGCCACAAACTGCAGCTTGTCACTCCGGCAGCGTCCGGATCAAAGCCGGATGTGAACGTGAAGAGTCCCACAGGGCTCTGTCTGAGGCACCGATGAACATCGCGTATGGAAATGAACATGCGTATAGGCACTGCCACTGAAATGCTTTTAACTGCCTTCAGTAGAATATATAGGGCTTTTTTGAAGCCGCTGAGCTCACGGTAGTGTGCAGTAGATTCTCTCATGTTACGTGTATTTCCACCTCTGCACTGCTATGTTTCTCTTCACTACTCCTCTACTTATTGTCTGTTTTTTGTTTTTGGTTCTTTGCTCTTATACTTGATTTGTCCAATTGTTCATTCTCAATATTTTGCTGTCAGATATCAGGGTTCATGTGGTCCTGGAAAAGGATACTGTGGGGATCTGGGTGATAAATGCTAATTTGTACTATTCTGTAAAAACACAAGCAAACATTAATAAAATATTCACACAGATAGCAAGATACTTTCTGAAAACAGATATACAATTAAATATAAACTACATAGATTGCCACACATTTTTTGATATGCTGTAAGAAATTTACCATGTGTACTTAGATATTAGATGAAACATTAGGTCATGAATATTTACCTGAAAGGTCTGGAAAAGTCCTGGAATTTTAGTGGTAAAAATGTGTATGAACCGTGAAATATGTAAGAAATGAGGGAAATAATTTGATTATTAATATGTAGAGTAATGATGATGCTGAAAATGTAGATTTAAATCACAGGAACAACTTAATTTTATGTGTATATAATTATACATTGACAGAAAATATTTATATTCATAAGAACATTTTGCAGGATATTGTTTTAGTATTTCTGATCTAATAAATGCATATGTGCACATATTATTGCTATATAGTATTACTATTATATAGGTTTGTTTATTATATAGATTGTCTTCTATTATTATTTTTAATACCTCATCCAAAGATTTGCATTTATAAAGACTTTTTTTTAAATAATAATTTGGTTAATAATACTTTTATTTAAATTGACCATAAATATATTTAGCATTTTAATTGTATTTTAAATAACATCCTATTTTTAAAAGAATCCCGAACAAAATGTCTCCGCACAACCATTTGCAGCATTGATAATTATTGAGCACCAGATATTGCACTAGATTTCTGAAGAAAAAAATCAGCTTTGCAATCATATTAATAAATTGAATTTCAAAATGGATTATATAGAAACAGTTATTTTTCTGTATTTCTATTAATTAAATGCAGTTCTGAAAAGTGTAGACTAAATATACTTTAAACACCCAAGTCCTAAGACTATTAAACACCCATTTTTTTCTTTAATCAACATTTTTGATCCACTTCAAATGTTGACTACTGTATATACAGTTAAAGTCTAAATGATTAGCTCTCCTGTGAATCAATTTATTTTTTTCAAATAATACATAATAAAAAATATTCTTTTTCAAATAATTCTTAAATGATGTTTAACAAAGCAAGAAATTGTTCACATTATTTCCTATAATATTTTTCTTCTTCTAGAGAAAGTCTTTTCGGCTAGAGTGAAAGCAGTTTTTAATTTTTTTGAAACCATTTTAAGGTCAATATTATTCGCCCTTTTTAAGCAATATTTTGTTTGATTGTCTTCAAAACAAACCACTGTTATCACTGCTAAAACTTGCCTAATAACCCTACCTTGCCTAATTAACGTAGTTAAGCCTTTAAATGTCACTTTAAGCTGAATACTAGTACGGTATCTTGAAATATATATATATATATATAGTAAAATATTATGTACTGTCATCATGGCAAAGATAAAAGAAATCAGTTATTAGAAATTTATTAAAAATATTATGTTTAGAAATGGGTTGCAAAATCTTTCCATTAAACAGAAATTGGGGAAAGTACAGGAGGGCTAATAATTCAGGAAGGCTAATAATTCTGACTTCAACTGTATATAGTTTGACTTCTTGTATTGTGGATGGTTTAGAGAATGGACATAAACCTTTGTCATGAATACGAGCACCACAGCTCTCTCTCTCTCTCTCTCTCTCTCTCTCTCTCTCTCTCTCTCTCTCTCTCTCTCTC
>CAIGQW010000259.1:8632230-8642903 GCA_903798125.1 Danio choprae
TTGTTGTTGTTGTTGTTGTTGTTGTTGTTGTTGTTGTTGTTGTTGTTTTTTTGCGCAGTTCCTAGAGAAACGGAACATTGAATGAGAAAACAGTGGGTGTGGCTTGTTTTTTCTACTGCAAGCTGATTGGATGTAGTAAAGTAGGCATTTCATTCAGAAAGATCGGGAAAAGGGTTTTAGAAAAGCTATTACAACCTAATGGTGCGTTTACACCAGCCGTGGATTAGCATCAAGCGTGAGTGATTTACGTGTTAAGTCAATGCAAAGACACAAATAGACATCCTGCAGTGCGATTTGTGCACAACAGTCTGCGCGAATAAAGTGGCGCGAGTTGAGCGTTTTGCTTGTTTGACGCGCTTAACGCGTGAATCGCTCGAGTTGGAAAATCTGAACTTTAGTCAACATTCGCGCCGCGTTTAACCAATCAGGAGCTTGCTCATGTAGGGATGTGATTATGACGTAGTGCCTGTTGTTGTTGTTCTGAGGGGAAATCCTCCTGCCGACACTGGACAACAGCTCATCAAACTGAGCTCGGCTCAGTCAGAAGCACCGCTGAAAGCTTCCATCATCCAGGTATAGTTTCTGGAGGAGTTGATGAAAGGATCTAGTGGACACGGCGATGAACGAATCTACACTGTTTTCAGCCTTCCTAAAGCACATAAAGCAGCTACTATCTCCATGTTAGCCAATTAGCAACGAAGCTAAAGTCACCGGGCAGTCTCTTGTGAAGGGAATTTGACGCATGAATGAAGCAAGTAAACTCAAAATGTTCACACGTCTATTTACACGCGAATAGCGCAATTTATTCGCACATGCCACATCTGGTGTGAACACAGCATAACAGACTCTTCCTCCTCACCATTTCTGTTTGTTATCAAAACTGATAGTTGAAGGGGCGTGGTTAAGTGTTTGCCACGCCCAATACCTCAGACAGACGTAATCTGAGAATTTAACTGAAAACAAACAGGAAGTACATTTTCAGATTCCAATTTTAGATTACAAGGGCAAACTATACTTTTTTTTCCTTAATGACTTGCACAGATGAATTGTTCACCACAAAACTAGCAATGTGAGCTAACAAAATCAATATGGTTAGTCTTGATTTCATGTGTACTTTAACACATCCCAACAATATACACAAACTCACTGTAGTCAACAGAGCGTGTCTTTCTCATTACTCGTAGTGTGTAATTAAACCATCCTGCTCTGGTATTCTCCATTCGAGCAGCGCAATAAATTAATAACTAACATTTGCATAGAATGTCCGTGAAACTCTAAAAAGATCTTCCCAATGACGCTGGCATTTCTTGTCACCTCTCCACAGCCAATCCCAGCCTTTCATCCCTCAGACATCATTTGTCCCCGTGCTAGTTTTTTTGATTTCATTTCCACTTGGCCCTCATTTGACAGCCTCTAAACATCTGGGCTCCAGTCGTCTTCTCTCCAGCCTGCCCGAATCTCATTAGGCTGGAATTAGAGAGCAGTCAAGCCTCCTAGGCAGATGAAACCATGCATTCTGGGTAATGCTGATGCACCTTTGAAAGAGCGGGGGGGAGGAAAACTTGAGAGAATGTGTACGAGGAGCTGCCTGGAACTGAAAGCGAGAGGTTGCAGGAACCCGGCTGGCATTGTAACTGAGCTGCTCGCATCGGCGCAGGCTGATCAAAGCCCAGACCTGTTTATTTCTTCTTTTCTCCGACTGCGAACGCGTTCTTGAACCCGAAACTGGAGGGACGGGCCGCCTCTCATCTTCCCCTCCCAGCTGTCACTTCTGCATTCCTGTTTTCTGTGCTCGCTTAATTAATCGTTCTTTACTCTTCACACGTCCCTGCTGTCCGATAGTTTCTACACCGCTGTTTGTTAAAGCATCACTTTATTTATTTTTTGGTAACACTTTACAATAAGCTTATATTAGTTAATGCACTGAACAATACATTCATTACACTATTTGTTTATGTTAGTTAATGAAAATACAGTTGTTCATTGTTAGTTCATGTTAACTCATGGTGCATTAATGTTAACAAGCATGAATTTGCATTAATAAATGTTGAACTATGATTAATAAATGCTGTACAAGTATTGTTCATAATTAGTTCATGTTAGTAAACACATTAACCAACATTAAATAAGGAAAACTTATTGTAAAGTGACTTCTTTTTTGCAACAATAACAATTTTGAGTTTCTTTTCCTTTTCCGAGAGGTTTAAAATGGTCTGTTTTTTTCTCCATAAGGACTTTTGGTCACTATGGTAGACTTTGGCAGTGTAATGAAGTGATGACTGGAGATTGAAGCGGTTCGCTTTTTAGTCCCTTTCTATAATTACATTAGTGATGGAAGATGGGATTTTAGGGAAAGTAATAAGGTTATAGTGTTCTTCTGAAAATTGGACTTTGGAGTTAATCTGGGTGTAGGTAGATTGATCTGGAAGCGGATTTTAATTAGGAGTTCTTCAAATGTGTGCCTGCGCATGCAATGAAAGAAATGCTTTAAAAAAAATGTATTGTGCTTCAACGCTAGTTCAGCAAAGATGTGTTGCGTTATGCGCAGTAAATTGTATTATTTTAATTGTTTAAATGTTTTAAATTAAATGAATACAATCATTTTATATATACACTACCAGTCAAAGGGTTTAGAATAGTATATTTTGGTTTTAGAATAATTTTAAATGAGTCTCTTCTGCTCACCCAGCCTGCATTTATTTGATCCAAAGTACTGCGAAAACAGTAGAAATGTGAAATATTACTAGTTAAAGTAACAGTTTCTATTTTAAAGTTTTAAAAATAATTTATTCCTGTGAATTTTAATCATTTGATCATTTTTTAAAGGGAAAAGGTCATTTATATATACAGTGCTCAGCATATATGAGTACACCCCATTTTGAAAATGAATATTTTTATCCATTTCTCAGTGAATATGGCTAATATATATTGGTGCATTTGAACAAAACAGATTTATTAAAGAGATATATTTATTAAAATAATATTTTAGTCACAGAACATCTTTAGAAATGGAAAGATAAGACATTTAAATTCATGCAAAATATTGCAAAGAAATTACAAACTACAACATTTCAAGAAAATTGTATATTTTGTTTGCTTCTCTTGATTTTTGCTATTTTTGAACATTTTATTTAATATTTTTCCCTAACATAAATTTGGGCTACAAATTTTTTAACCATTATTGTAAGTTATTTTGTAAGATTAGCTCCAGATTTGGCTTCAGTACTGACTAAACTAATGTATATTCACAAATATAATATTGTAAAGCATCCTATATTCATTTAAATGAGAGATTTGTGGGGGTGTACTCGTATATGCTGTGCACTGTATATAAAAAAACTTCTATTTCAGATATCCTAAATGTCGTTCTTTTGAATGTTCTATTCATCAAAGACTGCTAGAAAAATTCTACTCAGCAAATTAAAATATTATAATGGTTTCTGAAGCATCACGTGATCAGAGTAATGATGCTAAAAATTCAGTTTTGATATCACAGGATTAAATTACTTTTTAAAATACATTAAAATAAAAAAACAGCTATTTTAATTGTATTATTAATTAATAATTATTATTACTGTTATGCAACTAGGGTCTGAGAGTAACGCAATTTCGATTCTCTGTATGTCCTGTACATGTGGTTAAATTGACAATAAAGCTGACTTTGACTTTAAATAGACAGAAATGTAAAAATGTAGCTGTTTTTGGATCAAATAATGCAGGCTTAGTGAGCAGAAGAGCAGAATTTATTCATTTCATAAAAAGAAAGAAGGTATGACAGCATACAGCGAATAGACATTTGAAAGTTTAATTATTAATGTTTTTCCCTTAAATTAGTTAGATTGTTTTTGTTGTTTTTTTTGTATTTTATGCTAAAAACAGTAATTAGTTCTGTTCACATAACCATTTTCTCCAAGTTACAGACCATAAATATGTCATATTGGCCAAATAATTATAAAAAAAAGTCCTATTATGCATTATAAAAGGTCCTAGTTTGGATTCCAAGACACTAATCTGCAGCAATTGGTCCGATGACCTAGTCTGTTGGTCGACAGTCGGAAACAAAACACCTATCACTGCTTATCAAACAGTGATGAAACAACAAGCTGCAATGGTACAGAATATATGCGTGAGCCCAATGCAGTTAAACACTAGCAGATTGCTCTATTCTTACCCATAATTCCTAGTAATAACAACAACATTCATTAAGTGTTAATCAACACAGCGGCAAAACTTAAACTATTTTGAACAAGTTGGCGGGGCAATGTTTCGTTCAGACATCACAGCAAAATGGATAAAGATCTCAATTTATGCGAATCATTCAAATGTATGTGTCAAAAAGTCAACTTTTTTTTATTTTATTTTTGTTTTTTGAGAAACAATAGTTTATTCACTTGTTGCTGTGTTATACACCGCATGGAAGGTAATTTTTAAAACGCATAGTAGGGACTCTTTAAAATAAGTTTGTCATATTCCCATTTGGTTTTGTGAATGCAGCCAGTCATGTTATTGTTTTTAGTGATGATTTTGTTCTCTCAGGTCACTGATCATGCAACCACAGCCCTCCTGCATTACCAGCTCCCGCAGATGCCCGATGTTGTGGTTCGCTCCTTCATGGTGGGTACAGTGCATCACTTTTACAATTATAATGACACTATCAAAGAAATATTACATGCTGATTACTTTCTTCCTTTGGCTGTGTGGTGCTGCATAACTAAAGGCTATTTTCCGCACAAGTATGCATTTAAGACCAAGTAAGACCAGAAGCTGAGATTTAGACTAATCAAAAAAGCAAATATTGCTCAACCGGTAAAGGAGGCTGAAAGCATCACCAAGGTCATTGGTTCAATTCCCAGAGAACATGAGATAGTGAAAATGAATCAACAGAGTATACTGTAAACATTACCTCTGAATAAAAAAAATTATTCATAAGAATACACAGAAATCTCACTCATAAAACAAATCAAAATGTTATGTTTGGAATTCTTCGCAAGTTAAATTTATTGTAGCCTATTTTTTTTTCTTTTCATGTGATGAAACATTAAGTCAGGTCTGTCTTTAAATACTCAGCCGACCTTTGCTCCAAGCTTGGAATAGAGAGGAGAGATTGATTACTTCTCTGTAAGATCAATGTGGAGCTATTCTGATCATGGCTGGAATCGTGGGCTTTCTCCCGTGTACATGGATTTAAACACACCATTGATTCACTTCAGTCCAAGGCCATCCCCGGCAGGCACAGCTTATTTATAATATTAAATAAAAAAACACCAACAGTCGTTAGTCTCTCCAAATATTACTTTATTACATTTTTTTTATGTCATTCTGGTCATGAATTGAAAATAGTACCCGGCCAATAATACAGATAAAGATTGAGAAATCTACATGGCCAATAATATGGAAGCAGCTTGGTTTGTTTAGGCATGTTGACGTGGTTAAAATGGTCTGCTGAAGTGACATCATTTCCATGGACGCCCATGAATATTTCAAGAAGACAATTCACAACCACATTCTGCACACATTACAAAGGTCCTGGTTGTGGAGGAAGAGGATACAGGTACTTGACTGGCCTGCCTGCAGTCCCGACCTGTCTCCAATAGAGAATGTGTGGTGCATTTTGAAGCGTTAAATGTGACAACGAAGACCCCATACTGTTTCCCACCTTAAGACTTTTTTGCAGGAAGAATGGGAACTGTGCACCAGAATGGGGAATAAAGATGACTTAAGACATTGGTATGGTTGTTAGTGCCAGACTATCCTCGATCTACTGGAATTTTCATGTACAACCATCTCTAGGGTTTAGAGAAAATGATCTGAAAAGAAATCCAATGAGCAGCAGATTTGTGGGCAAACATGCCCTGTTGAAGCCAGAGGTCAGAAGAGAATGATTTGAGCCGATAGAAAGGCTCCAGTAAAGCCCCGCTTATGCTACATGATTTCCCCCCAATTACAGCACCATTTGCTTGACGTAGAGTGTTGGGGGATTCCTAAACAACAAATGGGCTATAGGAGATGCAAGATTCAATCATTTCTTCTCATGTAATAGTGCATAACCAATGCCATATTTGCGACTCTTCATTACTTCGACACCGAAAGTCTACAAGTTACAATCATCTTATTAAATATTGTTACAATAATAGTATTTTTTGTTATTATACCTATTAAGTAACCCTATTTGCAGCTTGGGTCAATACCGTGATCATTTTCTGCAAAAGGGCGCAGCTGAACGCTGTCGGTTTACAGAGAAACATCACTAGCGTGTGCAACAAGCCATGAGAATGAAAACAAAAGAAGCGACATTTTTAAATACACAGACATTACATCGTAATAATCCATATAATAATGAGCCATGGTCGGCTCAAGCTCAAATAAACCTTGTCGTCGTCTTGTGATAAACAGCCACATACAAAGAAGAACAGAATCTGCCGTGTGTCCTGTTGTTGTATACGAGGCCGTCTAATAGCGCTGGACGAGCGGTTTCTCTCTTGCTCTTTACTCTCCTGCGTCAATATTTGAAATTACAAACTTGAGCTCTTGCTAATAACTTGCGCGTGGTTACTGAAGTGCGGATTTTCACATTCTTTCAGAAACGGACAAACGCGAGAGTGAAGCACAAAAAACAAACGAGCAAATGATTCTTTCAGCTTCCTAAAACACGAATTAACTGCAATGTTTAACTATTATCGTCGCTTTTTGTACTATTATTATAACTTGGAATGATGGAGTTACTTTTTAACAAGAGGTTACATGTGCTGGTGAAGATTAAAGATACAGATGAGAGGTTTGCACTGACTGTGGGCTATATGTTTCTTGTTGTTCATTCATTCATTTTCCTTCGGCTTAGTCCCTTTATTCATTAGGGGTCGCCACAGAGGAATGAACCGCCAACTTATCTAGCGTATGTTTTACGCAGCGGATGCCCTTCCAGCTGCAACCCAGTACTGGGAAACATCCATACACTCTCACATTCACTCTCATACACTACAGACAATTTAATTTATTCTGTTCACCTATAGCGCATGTCTTTGGACTGTGGGGGAAACCAGAGCACCAGGAGGAAACCCATGCGAACACGGGGAGAACATGCAAACTCCACACAGAAATGCCTACTGACCTAGCTTGGACTCGAACCAGCGACCTTTTTGCTGTGAGGCAACATTGCTAACCACTGAACCATCGTGCCGCCATTTCCTGTTGTTTTTTTTTTAACCCAAATAAGGCCTAAATTGCATTGTGTGAAATTTTTTTTTTCAAATTATTTATGTGTATAAAGCATCTGTTTTGTGAGAAGTGCTTCTCGTTTGATATGTGAATGACCGGTACAGCTTTGCTTTTACATTTCTTCGAGTGAGAATGATGTCGACTGCAACTTTCTGTGGTACACCACTCCTACCAAAAGGGTACCCTTTGGCAGTGGAGACACAAGCCTGATAAAGGTGGCCCGTGCCGTACCGAACTGAACTGCACCACTCAGTGGAAACGAGGCACAAATGTCCTCCACAGTCACCAGATCTCAATCCAGTTGAGCACCTTTAGAATGTGCTTCAATGGGAGATTCACATCATGGATGTGCAGTCAACAAATCTGCAGCAACTTTAGATGCTATCCTGTCAATATTGATCAAAATCACCAAGGAAGCACCATGTTGAATCCATGCCACAAAGAATTAAGGAAATTAAAAATGGGGCCCAGCTTGTTACTAGCAAGGTGAACATAATAAATTGGACTGTTGTGTGTGCTAATTGGAGTATGAATAACAGGGAATCAGTGGAGGGTGGTTTGGGCCGGCAGATGAATTAGGAAAGACAATGCGTCCTGACAGGTGCAGGTAAACCCCGGCTGTGCGGAGCAGCCCAGTGAAGACGGGCTGGAGAGGAGAGCAGACACACTCCTCCTGCTGTTAAATCAATGTCTGCTTGTGACCGCTGTGAGACCCACAGACCCTCATGCTGATCTCACACCACCAATGCCAATGCAATGAGGCCAGCCGAGGGTGAGGCCGTCCGCTGGCCCACTTACTGCATTTTAGCCGGGAAAATATGCTCTCTTATGCTTCGGTGTGGTCAAAATGAGTTCAAAGCGGTCTCTAGTGTTCACCCAGTCTTTGAGAGTTTGAGTTTGAAGTTTGTTTACCTCTGCTGAGCTATATTGAAAAACATTTTAATCAAAAACAGCTATTCCGAACATATTTAACTACACTACTACAAATAATAATAATTTTTTTTTAAAAGGTATACTGTACATATGAGCATTCTATCTGTAAGGAATAATTAACGACGGGCCATTGGAAATATTCGAAGCATAATCTATAAAGGTTGTGATGCAGCAACAATGTTATTATGCAATAATTCAACAGACCATTTACTCCACTTATGCTGGTTGTTTCCATTTTCCATACCTAATAAAAACACTGTTCAGATTATGTATTTTGAGAAATGTCTAAGGTTTTTGTCAGTATACTTAAGCATCAAGTGGACATGGCAACATAAGCCTTCGGGCAAAAAAAGTAACTACAAATTGCGACAACGCAGAGCACGAGATCTGTGATAGGTCAGCTTGTTAGCGGTGACACGTGTGGGCATGGCTAAGGCCTGTGGGGGTGGAGCAAAGCCAGTGGTGTAAGTGTTAAAGAAGTCTCAAGTTTCTCAGAGGAGCTCCAGATATATACATTTGTTATGCGTTTAATTTATGAATAAAGTTCTAGAACGTTCACATGTTTCTAGCATAATTTCAAAACATCATCAAAGAATCTTGGTAACAGAGCATAGAAACCCCACTGCCTACTAGCGATTTGGAAGTGTTATTGCAACACAGAACGCAGAAGTATAAATGCTCACAAAGGTGCTAGCTATGTCCAGGTGAAGCACAAGAATAAATCAGGCTTCACAAATCTCATTCATAGCCTTTTGATTTGAATTTGGACTGTTGTCTTTGACTGAAATCTTTCTACAGAGATATGGAACTGCAGTGTGGTGAAGACTTGCCTAGAACTTATTTAACTGAAAATAATTGCACACTTTAGGGCTCATGAGATGTAGAGCATGAAGGTATCCGGACATAGCAACTAAATGTAAACAAAAACTTGCAACGTTTGCCTGCCCTCTGAGTTATTCTGAATGGTCCACTGCTTTGGAACAGACAGTGATGAGCAGCAGTCAATGTTAACATAGCATATGTTTAAAATGCGGCATAAATATGTTAAAAAAGAAAATGCGGCGGTCATGTGCTTGGCGCTTCAAAAGACAAGATTGTAATGGTCATGCTCCTCCATCAAGCACATGGTAACCTTGAAAAACAATAGATAAGTAGTGCATTGGAATTAAAAACGCATTCTGTTTGAATGAGCCCTTCGAATGTTCATCAGCCACTTGAATCAATCATTCAACAGCCCTATGATATAAACTACAATTTCTTCCAATATATTCATTAATTTTCCTTCGGCTTAGACTCTTTATTCATCAGTGGTTGCCACAGTGGAATGAACCGCCAACTTTTCATATGTACAACTTAGCATATGTTTTACACAGCGGATGTGTACCGAGTACCCAGTACTGAGAAACATCCATACACACTCATCCACACACATACACTACAGCTAATTTAGTTTATTCAGTTCACCTATACTGCATGTCTTTGGACTGTGGGGGAAACCGGAGCACCCAGAGGAAACCCACGCCAACACAGAGAACATGCAAACTCCACACAGAAATGCCAACTGACTCGAACCAGTGACCTTCTTGCTGTGAGGCGACAGTGCTAACCACTGAGCCACCGTGTTGCCCTCTTCCAATATATACAGTTATAATTCTTAGCTGTCTATATGTTAAAGAAATATTTAAAGTGTCACAATAAGTAAAATGACATTAAAACTCAGCTTGATTCGACTTTTTGAAAGATGTAGCCTGCAGTCAGCTCTTGGATATTAAGCACTACTTGTAATATTTGTGTGTTGTTCTTTTGACCAGACCTGGTTGAGGAGCTACATCAAGCTTTTCCAGACCCCGTGTCAGCGCTGTGGCAAATACCTGCAGGAAGGTCTTCCTCCTACATGGAGGGACTTCCGAACTCTGGAGGCTTTCCACGACACCTGCCGGCAGTGACTCTGTACCGGATAACAGCCTTCCATGGCTTGGCCTGGACAACTCAAAGATGCGGTTTCCAGCTCCATGTGTTTGCAGATATCTGTTATGGACATGAAGAGACAGTGGCATGAAGACACTCTTCTGAGCTTTTCCAACCTATCAATTTCCACAGCTTTGCTCCCCCTCATTTAGAAAAACATTATTCTCCGTCATGTTTTATACTTGAATTTGTAAGGAGAAAAAGTGTTTCAGGTTGTAAAGCAAAAGTAGGTCACAGTCTTTAATGTCATAGGTGAGCTGTAGCTGACAATTTTCACTTTTAAATAAACTGATTTGCATTAGTTTTCCCACATTTTGTCTCAACATTATTTTCAATGCATACACAGAAACCTACTTTACTTGAAGAGGTGTTCATAAGACTGTCATGAAACCTTTATAATCATGACATGACTGTGAATGAGATTGTATGCATGCTGATAACAACTGTTATTAAGGGTCATTTGCTCAGTTATGACATTTCAAATGCAAAGATGACATTGTTTGTTATGACAACTTGACAAACAAATGCATTACAGCCGTTTTTTGTCTTTGTCATGA
>CAIGQW010000259.1:8652903-8667579 GCA_903798125.1 Danio choprae
TATGTGTATATATGTATATATGTATATATGTGTATATATGTATATATATGTATATATGTATATATATGTGTGTGTGTGTGTGTGTATATATATTTATATAATCAATAAGAATCTGAGAATCTGCATGCAGATCGTTTTGAAAATGCTGTCATGTAGACATGATTTTTTGTTTTTAATGCAAGGGAAAACCTTGTAAATTTCATTAAAAGTAAAGTTCGTCCACTCTTTCCTAACGTCAGGATTGAAAGAAAGTCATTTTCCCACAACTTGCCACTGCAATCATTTGGTTTTTGTGTTGACCTGCATTTGCCTCTCGTCATTTACCCAATATATCATGAACTGGTGGGCACAGCTAGCCAGGCAATGATGTTGAAGTAGGTCTTCCTCTGTAGAGGTGGAGCTTAGACACAGTATTACATAATAAAGATGCTCATCCCACAAACTGTCATTTTGGCAGATTAGTTCAATATAAGCTGACTTTAAGCTAGCATGAAAGATTTGAGTTATGAAACCATCAGAAAGTTTTTATAGTATTATGACCACTTGTATGTCAGAAGACCAAGCTAATTTTGATTTCTCAGTAACAGTTACAGTACAGACCCCTGTAACAGATTGTGAAGACAAACACGAGCTCTAGCTTTTCAGTGCTATGTCCAATATCAGGCTGTGTTTTTCATGTTCAAAGTAGCGATGGAAAAAATCTCAGTTGCTGTTGCATACATCTCCTGAAGAGCACTGTAAGAGTTAGCTTATACATTAATAACAAGAACAGACACACACAAGCATCCATTCGCACGATTCTCTGGCACCAAATTGTCGCTCTGCGCTGATGTGTCACTGGACTGAGATTCACGCTTCGCTCTGAAACGATGGAGCTCACCCTCTTGGCATGTTGAATCGCCACCCACTAGAGCTGGTAACAAGACCTACTATGCATCAGATGCTTGAAAACTCTAGCACTTATACAGACAGAATTTTTAACAGCTTATCGCAGATGGCGAGAAGTTTCTCATCCACTGAAGTTGCACACGCAAGTCGCAGAGACCAGGCGCAAAGTTGTGCCAGCATTACTCATGGTTTTAGTTAAATGTTATATGTGACAGGCTAATGGATGTTTGACTTTGCGCAAAATGCGTGCAGAAGCTGTCATGACTAATGAGGATAGAGCTGACCCCTTAAGAGCCCTGTTTGGACGGGACATGTTTTCTGAGAGGCCTTGGAGTTGAAGGTCTTCTCACCCCCACGTCTGTGATTTTATTTACTGATTTGGATGGGACTAATATCTTCTGGATAATTACTGTGATGTAGTTGTGTGCATTACAGAAGGCCATGTACTGATTGCATATATATATATATATATATATATAGATGAATATACATTTTTGAGAGCTCAGGGGCTACTAATTTCTGCCTTTTTAAGAATGAGCATAAATACAGTTGATGGCAAAAATTATTAGCCCTCCTGTAATATATATATAGCTGTGTGTATATATATATATATATATAGCTCAATAAATAGCTCAATCAAGCTCAATAATATATATACTACCTGACAAAAGTCTTGTCGTGGATCCCAGTTCTAAGAGCAACAAATAATAACTTGACTTCTAGTTGATCACTTGGAAAAGTGGCAGAATTTGATTTTTCCTATGAATCATCTGTTGAACTGCATCCCAATCATCACAAATACTGCAGAAGACCTGTTGGAATCCACATGGACCCAAGATTCTCATAGAAATCAGTCAAGTTTGGTGAAAGAAAAATCATGGTTTGGGGTTACATTCAGTATGGGGGCGTGCGAGAGATCTGCAGAGTGGATGACAACATCAACAGCCTGAGGTATCAAGACATTTGTGCTGCCCATTACATATTGTTGTTCCTAAAACTTGGATAGGCGACAAGACTTTTGTCAGGTCGTGTATATAATAAAAGTAGTTCTAATTTTTTTAACAAAAAGATTAAGGTCAATATTTTTTGCCCTTTTAAGAAATTGATAACTAAGAAGTTCAATTAAACAAATATAAAGTTTAAAATGTGTTAAGAATATTCTTTCTGTTTTTTGAAAAATTCTAATTTGAAAAATATTTTAAAAGGTAATATATTACATATAAATATGTAAACATTTTGCATCTGTATTTAAGAACTTAAAAAAATAGAAACACATAACACAAAAACTGCTTGTCGATCAATTTCATGGCTTTTTAAAGAGTGTAGGATTGTGTTGGGAGGATGAAGCTCTTTAAGACGTTCTCATATAATATTAGCAGCTGGCGACTGCGTGACCTGTCATCCTTCTGCATATTACAGCTTTCGTTTCCAAGCGGATGGAAATATCAGCCTTGTCTTGTTGTTCGTCTGAAAATTTGTTTTATTAGATATATTCAAATGAAAGTCCCGAGGCCTATCTATTCAAAAGCTCTCGGTACATTGCTCTTGTCCTTCTGCTGGAAATAAATGTCTGGTTGTTTGTTGATAGAACGGATTGTAATATTGAAATAGCAGCCGCGCGGTGTGTTTGGACTGATTCAAGGGCACAGAGGTTGGCCGGCTTATTGCTAATGTAAATAAATGCAAATATTAAAATGGGGCTTTGCACCCATGATACGGCATTAGAGCGCTGTTTTATGTCCGACGGGGGTTAATAATGTGAATTCCATCGATTTCTGGCTTTTCCAGAAGTGTTCACAGATTTTCTGTCTGTGCCGGGATTGTTGTGCTTGTTAATCCATTTGAGTCAGAGTGCGGTGTGTCTTGCTAGGTATAGGTCATTGCTAATGGGATGCTAATGAGAGCCTGCTAATCAATTTGTGCTTAATCAGCCAATCAATGTTTGCTAGAGCTGGCAAGCACACAGAGTGCCCAACAGCAGCAGTGCCGTGAGAAACTGCAAGACTTCTTGCCCTGGCTTTAAACTCAGTTTGTTACTTTCCCTCACACTGATTCTGTTGCTTGAAGGAAGGATTTCAACTGCTGCTCCAATAAGTTTGCAAAGACAAAGAGAGATGAAAAGAACATTTTAGTATTACTGTGTCTATACATCTTCATCATGCAGTTCACCAAAAATCCTGTTTTAAGTTTCTCATTCTTATGTCGTTACAAACCTGTCCGACTTTCTGTGGAACTCAAAAAGTAGGGCTGCACGATATTAGATAAATCTGATTTTGCTATATTTAGTTTTTTTGCATTCATTAATTTTCCTTCGGCTTAGTCCCTTTAGTCATCAGGGGTTGCCACAGCGGAATGAACCGCCAACTTATCCAGCATATGTTTTACACAGCGGATGCCCTTCCAGCTGCAACCCAGTACTAGGAAACATCCATACACACTCATTCGCACACATGGCCAATTTAGTTTATTCTGTTCGCCTATACCGCATGTCTTTGGACTGTGGGGGAAACCGATGCACCTTGATGAAACCCACGCCAACATGGGGAGAACATGCAGACTTCACACAGAAATGCCAACTGACCCAGCTGGGACACGAACCAGCAACCCTCTTCCAGTGAGGCGACAGTCCTAAACACAGAGCCACCATGTCGCCCTGTTTTTCTGCAGTATATACATTTTTTACCAGATGACTTAAATAGCTCTATTTTTCTTTTTTTTCTGGGGAGCCTAACACTATTTAGGGGCCAAAATTCTTATAATCAAATGTAAAATAACACCATAGTCTTCATTATATAAATAATTAAATACAGTTTGTTTTTATTACACCTCTTTCATAAACCTTCACTCTATTGAACTTTGCAGTGACTCTACAAATCTATACAAAAAATAATTTGTCTTGTTTGTAGTCTAAGCGTTTAATTACTAAAGAAGTAAAAAATGTTGTTTGGTTTTCAGAAATAATGAGTCAAAATTAAGAGATGTTGTCCTTAAAGCAAGCTAAACTAACTGCCAGTGGAGTGGGTAAAATAGTCTTATATTAAACCAAAAATAAGATTATTTTGCTTCCCTCCCTGGCTTGTTTTAGGAAAACAGACTTAATTTGCTTGTCTAGAAAATTATTCTCGATTAAAGAAGTGTTAGATATTTGGACTACAATCAACTCTTAAGTAAGAAAAGCTTTTTTTGTACTGTGAACTGTAGCTCCTGGTCAACTATAATTCAGACTCTATATTACAGATTCTGTGATGTGACTTGTGAATGCGCACATTGTGATATAGATGCTGAAAAAGCCAAAAAGTTTGACTCCCTTGACTTCCATTGTATTTTTATCATCATAAAAACACAGGCTCTCTGGAAATATGGGCTTCATCATTAATTTTTGTGAAAACTTCAAATTGTAAACTTCATTTTCTGGGTAAAATGAATGCTACAGGGGAAATCGACGGCGACAACTTTTGTTCCTTTTCATATTTATGATAGTTACAGGGGCATTAACTTATAATAATTTGTTTTCATGCCGTACTTTTGAACAACACCAAATAAATACCACAAAACAACTTAACAGTGTCTATTATTTGTAATTGAATCTCCATATGGACAACTGTTTCGGTGGGGTCAGTTTGCTTGGGTGCTCAGTGTTTACAGTGAAGGGTTTAAGTAAGTGGTTCGCTAGTTAATATGTATGTTAAGAAGGACATGTATCTGAAACGTACAACAAAACGTACCTGTTACGTCTATATGACGTTATACAGTTTTGGGGACTGTTGTTTCGCTTTAGCTGGTTTCGTTTTGCAGGTATAGGATACGGGGGTTGGCTGTGTTGGATGTCAATCATTCGGGACACGGACTGACATGCTATGACTCAATTGAGAAGAGCCCCAATCGTTGCGCTGCAGGACGGTGGGACACTATATAAGGAAAACGCTGCATCAGTTCGGGATAGCTGGCACTCCGTGTGAACTTGAGCTGTGTTTGACATTTGTTTTCTGTGTGTGTTTCTTCCCCTTTTTGCTTTGATTCACCATTGTTTGATTAACTTTTGTTGGTGTGCTTTGTTTGTCATGTAATACTGAAACGTTTTTGTTTCAAACTCTTTTGAGAACTGAAGTGTAAACATCATACTTGTGTATTGTTCTAGACGGAGGAGAGGGAATAGGTAAGCTCTGTCACGTGATGTACATGGCGCACATGCAGCATTCTTTTAGTTATACACTTGTAAGTTTTGCTTTGGTAGGAGAGAGTAGGTAAGATACGACGTCTCGGACGTTGAAGGTTTACTTTTTGTTTTATTTAGTAGTTTTAGGGGAAGAGTTTCATGGGTTAGTTATTTGGGTTAGTTTCATGGGTTATAGTTTATTTTTTTCTTTTGTTTGGCACAGTCCCGTTCCCTTTGTCCTCCTTATGTCTGTTAAACATTTTCTTTTAACTACTTTTGTGTGAAACTTTATTTTTCTATAAGCATTTAAATATCCACAGCTTGTTCATAATAAACAAGTTCACTTAAATAGCACTTTCGTGTCTTGTTTTTCCTCATCTATTATAAATGGCAGCAATAATTACAATTGGCTTGATGTTTTCCTTTTCACTCCCCCTCAACCATTAAAACAGAAGGGATGTAACAGTACCGCAATTAACATATTTCAGATTTGCAAAAAATGTAGACAGCACCCTCTAGTGGATTTGTCATCTGAAATGTGCAATGAAGCATACACGAAGCAACCAGTTGGCATTTCTGTATGGGGTTTGCATGTTCTTCTCATGTTCGCGTGGGTTTCCTCTGGGTGCTCCAGTTTCCCCCACAGTCCAAACACATGCGATATAGGTAAGTTGAATAAACTAAATTGGCCATATAGTGTATGAGTGTGTGTGTTAATGTGAGAGTGTATGGGTGTTTCCCAGTACTAGGTTGCGGCTGGAAGGGCATTCGCTGCGTAAAACATATGCTGGAATAGTTGTCGGTTCATTACGCTGTAAATAAGGGACTAAGCCGAAGGAAAATGAATGAATGTTTTGAATTTGAATTACTTCAGAATTATTGTTGACTTTATTTTCCACTTATATAAATGTCATTCTGTGTTCTTGTGTTGATGTCTACGTATCCTGTGCTCTTTGTGTTGTAAAGCTCATTCTGATTTTGACCTCAAGTTTGAAGTTTACAATTCATCTCTCCAGTTTCACATTATTTGAGTTCTTAATTATTTTCATCTCTTCTTTTCTTTTTCTTTTCTTTTCAATCTGTACCTCCATTCAACCTCATAAAGACGTGTTGATCGATTCTGGATGAAACATTAATCCTGCTTTTCTTTAACACTTTCCGAAAAATGATGTAACCCACTCCATTTTTCCGCAGAGTTCCTGTAGCCGAAAGCGCATTCCCTTGAAAAGGAAAAGAAGACAAATGCAAGAACCTCCCACGCGCACAAAAACAAGAACTAATCCCTGACCTGACAGGCTGGAGAAAGGAAAAGCTACGAATTAATCTAAGGCAAAGCTCACAAATAAAATCAGCCGAGCGGTGACCGCGCGCCGGCAGGCAACCGTTTCCCATACGTCTCTCTTCCTTTGAAGAAACGGGATGAAATTGCGCAGCGCTATTGAATGTAATCATACATTTGTTAAAGTGTGTAAGAGAGGCAGTCACATCCTATAACAGACCAATCTATATCCCTTAAACGCTGGCCGGCTGTCAGGAAAAGAGGCAATGGGGCCGTTTAGGAATTTGTGCTGAGTCGAGTGTTTTCCTCTATAAAGCAGGCCTGCTGAAGAGCTGACAGCGATGACCTCCACCTGTCACCTCTTATGACAACCACAAACACTCTGCTTCTTGGAGCTGTTTGGGAAGAAGAGATGCATTGATCCAACGAACGCAAGAATTAGCTATGTGTTTCTTGCTGTTGACTGGCATGTATCATCTTGGATTCTTTCACTAGCTAGCTTTAAAAATGTTATTTGTGTGTCATATGTGTAAATATCTTCTTCATGTCAAAAGATTGCTTTTAGCTTGCTTTACATTGCAGACTGCAATGGAGAAAATGTATCATATGGTGTAATATATGATTTACATTTTTTATAAAAATTCATATATTCATTCATTTTTCTTCGGCTTCACCTTTATTCATTAGGTGTCGCCACAGCAGAATGAACCGCCAACTTATCCAGCATATGTTTTACACAGCGGATGCCCTTCCAGCTGCAACCCAGTACTGGGAAACATCCATACACACTCATTCACACACACACACACACACACTACGGCCAATTTAGTTTATTCAATTCACCTATAGTGCATGTCTTTGGACTGTGGGGGAAACCAGAGCACCCGGAGGAACCCAGTGCTAACCACTGAGCCACCGTGTCGCCCCAAAATATATTTATACAGTTGAAATCAGAATTATTAAACCTCCTTTGATTTTTATTTATTTTTTATTTTTTAAATATTTCCCAAATGATGTTTAACAGAGCAAGGAAATTTTAACAGTATGTCTGATAATGTTTTTTCTTCTGGAGAAAGTCTTATTTGTTTTATTTCAGCTAGAATAAAAGCAGTTGTTAATTTAAAAAAAAACATTTTAAGGTCAAAATTATTAGCCCCTTTAAGCTATATATTTTTTCGATTGTCTACAGAACAAACCATCGTTATACAACAACTTGCCTAATTAACCTAGTTAAGCCTTTAAATGTCACTTTAAGCTGTATAGAAGTGTCAGTTATTAGAAATTAGTTATTAAAACTATTATGTTTAGAAATGTGCTGAAAAAATCTTCTCTCCGTCAAACAGACATTAGGGGAAAAAATAAACAGGGAGGCTTATAATTCAGGGGGTTTAAAATTCTGACTTCAACTGCATATATATATATATATAAAAGGATTTTGAGACATTTTTTTGATTGTTAAATTCTAAATGGACAAAAAATCAGTGATGACTTGAGGTTAGGATTCACCTATTTATTTGCTGATGAATCGTATGAAAATTAATCATTTATAAAATACATAAACCTTATAAATGCTATAATGTTCAACTGCCCTCCTGCCCAGAGAAAAATAATTTAATAAATTAACCCGGTGGTTGAGTTAGTTTATATTTAGCGCAAATTTGGGTTCAAACAACCAACAATTTTTAGAGTGTAATTTTAAACGGTCAGAAGTTTCCACAAACATTTTTATAAAACATTTCAAAAACTGTTGTCGGCGGATAAAAATAAAAATGTTTCTTGAGCATCATAACGAAATCGTCATATTCTGAAGAATCATGTGACACCAAAGACAGAATGATGCAAAGTCATTAAGATTTATCTTAATATTAAATTGTGCTGTATTTCTCAAAGCTTTTTCAAAGTTCACCTAAAAAGTCTGTCAATAATTACTCACTCTCATGTAGTTCCAGTCCCCTGAGACTTCATGTTCTGAAGATATTCATTCATTCATTTTCATTTCGGCTTAGTCCCTTTATTAATCTGGGGTCGCCACAGCGGAATGAACCGCCAACTTATCCAGCATATGTTTTACGCAGTGGATGCCCTTCCAGCTGCAACCCATCACTGGGAAACATCCACACACATACACTATGGACAATTTAGCTTACCCAATTCACCTATACCGCATGTCTTTGGACTTGTGGGGGAAACCGGAGCACCCGGAGGAAATCCACGCCAACACGGGGAGAACATGCAAACTCCACACAGAAACGCTAACTGACCCAGCCGAGGCTCGAACCAGCGATCTTCTTGCTGTGAGGCGAACATGCTACCCACTGCGCCACCGTGAGGCCGTTCTGAAGATATTTTAAATGAATTCTGAAAGCTCCCCGACCTTCCACAGACAGAAATGGTCACAAAATATTCAAGTTTCTTCTCTTAGTTCAGGGTCCCATTCGCGTATACTGTACATCAGCAATGCTGCAAAGTTATTATTTTTTGTTGTTATTATTGTATTCTTCTCGTAGCTTCATAACATTGCGATTGAAAAACTGAAGTCACATGGACAGCTTTGACAATGTTTTAGTTGTCTTTCTGGACATTTCGCAAACCTTGCTGTCTATGGAGGGTCAGAGAGCTCTCAGATTTCATCTAAAATATTTAAACTGTTTATAAAATGAACAAAGGTCTCAGGGGATTGAAACGACACTAATAATAATTGAATAATGTAATTATTTGAATAATTAATAACATAATTGTCATTTTTAGGTGAACTAGCCCTTTAAAATCAGTTTGGGAAGTATTATGATAACTATGCTATTATGTAATTGTTCTACATCTGCAGTATCTTATCTTATCTTATAAGGCTTTATAAAAGTGATCCAAGTATAGAAATTCTTGCATGTGTGCTACTTTGTGTTTTCAAGTCCAAAAGTTACTTTGTTTGTAATTTTTTAGTACGTCTTTTCAGTATTATTTTAGAAAGCTTGCTGAAGGATCATGTGGCAATTAAGACTGGGGTAATGATGCTAAATATGACACTTTTTTTTTTTTATGGCTCTGTCGGGATGGGGTGGGTGTACTTTGATTGGTATTTGGTTACTAATACAGTATGTATGTATCACATTTTTCTAGTAAAAATAAAAAATAAAATAGACATCTAACATTGCCATCAAAAATCATCTAGTCAATGCTAGATGTCTATTTGATGTCCTTTTGACATCCAAGTAGTTTACATGCCTTGTAGGGATACAACATTTGGAATTGAAACTTCCAGATTAAAAAAACATATATCATTATAAAAAATAAAAATAAAAAAATGACACTTTCTTAAATATATTGAAACAAATCATTTAAACCATAACAATGTTTCACAACATTACATATTTTCAGAGTCTCAAAATCAATTTGCATGTCAGTTTGCGTTTGTCAACCACATCTAAATATAAATATCTACAGCAGTTTTCAGCTGATGCATTGCACCGCAGTGACCTTTCCTCCATCAGAACCGACCAATGACACTTCAGATGTGTCTTTGTCCTCAGTTAATATCGGGACACTGTCACTTCCAGCAGCATGTCCTCTCTGACCTTAAGAAATGACCCTTCGCTGATGCTCCTAAATGGGCTTCTCCCACAAGGGGCCGCAGAGATGAAAGGCTGTGTTCTTAAAGAGAGATTAAACAGGATTTGATAGGCAGAGCAGAAACGCTTCTTTAGTAACTCTGGGAAGGACAGAGGGCACAGATCCACAGGGCGGCTCATTTAAAGAGAAGCACGCAGGGCTAGAATGCAGTCCTCCTTCAATAATGACCAGCCCCCAGAACAATCTACAGCTACACATACAGTAGGCAAACCATTTGGTTTCTATCATTCCGAGCATGTTTACTTGGTTGATTTAAAACTACACTTACCTGTGCTTATTTTATTTTTTTTTAGACGTTGCAGGTAAAAATAGTTTTTTTATTTATTTATTTTTATTCAGAGATGATGGACTTTTTGGCTATTCAGTCAAATGTGAAGAAAGCATCTAAAATACACTCATGTGTTTTATTATTATTATTTTTAATCACACTTTATAAATTTGTGTCTGTAGATTTCAATAATAATTAGTGCTGTCAAAAGATCAATCGCGATGAATCGCATCCAAAATAAAAGCTTGTATTTACATATTGTATATACAGTGCTCACTATATATGAGTACACCCCCCACAAATCTCTTATTTAAATTAATATTTTCTATAGGATGCTTTGCAATTATATTTGTGCATATACATTAGTTTAGTCAATACTGAAGCCCAATCTGGAGCTAATCTAACATAATAACTTACAATAATGGTTCAAAAATTAGTAGCCCAAATTTATATGTTAGGGGAAAATATTAAATAAAATTTCAAAAATAGCAAAAATCAAGAGAAACAAAAAATATTTACAGTTTTGTTAAATGTTGTTTGTAAAAAAAAAATTGCAATATTTTGCATAAATTTAAATATATTATCTTTCCATTTCTGAAGACTAAAATATATTTTTAATAAATATATCTCTTTAATAAATCTGTTTTGTTCACATGCACCAATATATATTAATAATAATAATAATAATAATATATTAATAATAATATATATAAAAATGGGGTGTACTCATATATGCTGAGCACTGTATGTGTACTGTGCATATTTATTTTATTTATATATATATATATATGCACAATACACAGTATGGACAGTTATTTATATTGTATACAGTGGCAGAATAAGTATGAAGGGATATTGAGAAAAGTATAGTGGAGGGAATAAGTATCGAAGTATGTTGCCATTTTTCTCAGAAAACATATTTTTAAAGGTGCCGTTGACTTGAAAATTTCACCAGATGTGGATAATAACCAAAGATATCCATATATGCAAAGAAAACAAATCTAATTAGTTTGCAAATTAAGTTTTGCGTAATAAAATGAAATGACACAGGGAAAAAGTATTGAACACATGAAGAAAGGGAGGTGTAGAAAGGCAGTGAAAGCCCAGAAAGCAGCTGAAATCTCTCAGTAGTAAGCAAGTAAAATCTAGTTTAATTCCATGTCAGCATATTTATATTAATTATACACACACACACACACGTACATGCATACATTTGAGAAAATGTTATATATTCATAAACTGTATATTTATATCTATTACAAATGATATATATTCGTTCATTCATTTTCTTTTCGGCTTAGTCCCTTTATTAATCTGGGGTCGCCACAGCGGAATGAACCACCAACTTATCCAGCATATGTTTTACGCAGCGAATGCCCTTCCAGCTGCAACCCATCGCTGGGAAACATCCACACACACTCATTCACACTCATACACTACGGACAATTTAGCTTACCCAATTCACCTATAGCGCATGTCTTTGGACTTGTGGGGGAAACCGGAGCACCCGGAGGAAACCCACGCCAACACGGGGAGAACATGCAAACTCCACACAGATGCCAACTGTGCCACCGCGAGGCCCAAATTATATATAAATATATGTAAATATTTAGCTTTTTTGTATTTTATATATGTTTTATTTATATATACACAATATTTATACGCAGTGAGTACACACACATTATGTAAACACAAACTGTTTGGATGCAATTAATCATTTGGCAGCACTAATTAGAATACATATCTTTACATGCTGTTTTTACCTGCTTTACTGACCCATAAATCTCCTCTTCAGCTGCACCTACGTACACCAAAAAGATTTATTCATATCTATATTCAAAAAGATTTGCTCATACACAATTTGGCTGACTATACAACAGTTCATTCTACAAAACGTTGTTAAAACGTATTTCTTCTCCAGTTGTTCACAGTATTTTCTAAATATACATTCCCAAAACTCCTTTTGAAAACTCAAATTTGAACCAAATAAATAGGATTTTGAACCTGACTTCAGATTTCTGTGATAGAAATATATGCAAAATTTCAGTCCTTAATGTAATAAATCGATTTAATTACAGTGATAACTATACATTGTTGCTTTTGTTTTAGATCTTTTTACCATATTCCCCTTGCTGTGATTGCAAAACGTGAAAACCTGTAGACTTAAATGTCCTTCGCCAATTAAAACTCTAATCAAGACAAAATCTGCTAAATCTGTACGATTGGAGTTGATAGGAATAATAATAATAAAGCTAATAATACCTTCAGCGTGCCTGAGATATTTATATAAATAGGAAATAAACATACAGTACAGTATGTGTGCTAGCTTTGCTATTATTACACCACCTTAATATGCTAACATTAGTGTTAATGTTACCTAATGTTTCATTGATGCCAACATTTAGTTGATTGTTTTTAGCAAGCTAAAAATGACAAGAATAGACACGTGTGCAGGGATCTAATCCAAACACCCACAATCCCACATTTCATCTCCTGAAGTTTAAAATCACAGTCGGAGACGGTGTGGGCGGCTGCTTTAACATCATAACCATATTCAGATGTATAAGAGAGGCCAAGAGGTAATTTTATTTCTTTTTTTTTTTGTGGAAAATGCTTGTTTAACATGAATTCTTTGTACACTGCGAAATCAACCCCACAACGTCAAACTTACGGTTAAATAGTGTAAAAATATCAAATAAAAGGTGTGGGGAGCGAGTGGGACAGCTTGAAAGATATTCAAATACATTTCCTATCAAAAAGAATTAATAATGACTCGCCCTCGTTGGAAAGGCTTCTCTGCAGGGCTGCGTTTACTCCCCGCTCACTCTTCAGTATGGATCTGATGGAGTTACACACTGTAATCACAGTGCGGAGGAATTCTTAAAGATTTGCACCTTTAAAATGTAAGATTATTATACAGAGCTTTTGCTTGAGTGGGCACAGTTTGCTAACATAATTCATATTCTGCGTGAAACCTTCCTGAATCTATGGATTTGTGATGTATCCTTTCCATAATATATCTTTTCTATGATAATATAGCTGTAATTATGCTCTTAGGATACCTTAGCTTACCCAATTCGAATGTCTTTGGAATTTGTAGGGGAAACCGGAGCACCGGGAGGAAACCCACGCGAACACGGGGAGAACATGCAAACTCCACATAGAAATGCTAACTGGCCCAGCTGAGGCTCGAACCTGCGAGCTTCTTGCTGTGAGGCAACAGTGCTACCCACTGCCCGCCCTGTTTCATTTTGAAAAATGAAGAAGTAGTGATGTGATGCATCACTACTTGATACATTTTTTTTTTATAAATTATGATAAATAATCAATTAATATATTTAGATGCTGCAGACGAACACAAGCTGAAGTGCAATTTAATTCTGTTATCAGACAATTTAATGCTCATGAACATAATTTATCCTTGTTTTCACAATATACATTTCTTAATACAATTTAATGCAGATGAATAAAAAAAAAAGATTACTTTCTTTTCTTTTCTTTTTTTAAATAATTGCACTGACATTTCTTTGGTGTTGTAATAAATAAAGTATGCGTAAAAATGCACATTTAGAGGCTGGCGACAAAAATATTTAAGTTAAATAATTTACTCCAGTGATTTAAAGCTGAATTTTCAGCATCATTGCTCCAGACTGTCAAAATGATCCTTCACAAATCATTTTTTGTATGTTGATCTCAAGAAACATGTATTATTATCATTATTATCAGTGTTAAAAACAGGTGCATTAATCATTTTTGCTTAATTGTTTTCTTTATTTTAAGTAATTCTGTGACAAATGTTCAAAAGAGTAGCAAATGATTTTTTCGTAACATTACAAAAGTAAATGGCATCATAATTAATAGATTTTAATAGATATACAGGGCGACGCGGTGTCGCAGTGGGTAGCCCAATTGCCTCACAGCAAGAAGGTCGCTGCTTCGAGCCTCGGCTGGGTCAGTTGGCGTTTCTGTGTGGAGTTTGTATGTTCTCCCCGTGTTGGCGTGGGTTTCTTCCGGGTGCTCCGGTTTCCCTCACAAGTCCAAAGACATGCGCTATAGGTGAATTGGGTAAGCTAAATTGTCCGTAGTGAATGAGTGTGTATGGATGTTTCCCAGTGATGGGTTGCGGCTGGAAGGGCATCCGCTGCGTAAAACATATGCTGGATAAGTCGGCGGTTCATTCCACTGTAGCGACCCCAGATTAATAAAGGGACTAACCTGAAAAGAAAATGAATGAATGAATATTAGATATACATACAGTTGAAGTCAAAATGATTAGCCCTCATGTGATTTTTTTTTTCTTTTTCAAATATTTCCCAAATGATATTTAACAGAGCAAGGAATTTTTCACAGTATTTCCTATAATATTTTTTCTTCTGGAGAAAATCTTAGTTGTTTTATTTTGACCATTTTAAGGTCAATATTATTAGCCCCCTTAAGATATATATATATATATATATATAT
>CAIGQW010000259.1:8667979-8693257 GCA_903798125.1 Danio choprae
CCCTGAATATATCCTGAATAAAAGATACTGACCCCAGATGTGAAGTGTAAAATATATAATGGCTGAAAAATGTTTTAAAGTGCTATAAAAGTGTTTATTTGGAGTTAAATTAAACTTATTTAACAACACAAAAAAAATTGCAGTTGTTGTCAGTATATATAAATAAATTCCCTTAGTTCAATATGATTGTCTTGCTGTTGCTCACTGTACAGTATAATGACCTTGATATGCCCTTCATGTTTAGATTTTTTTTCTTCGGTCATTTATATTTTGACATAATTGGTGTATATTAACCCATTTTAAAGAATAAATGGGTAAATTGTGTTATTTGCTTTGAATTAATTTCAACAATATATTTGCATGTTGTTTACACTAGAGCTAGCCTAACAGACTTGGTCTAAAATAAAAAATGTACAATTTACAATTCATTAAAAAACTTTTTTTTTTAATCTCACCAACAACACTATAGTGTATATTTCACACTACAGTATAATTTAATTTTTTTTAATTCAAGACACCTCAGTTTTGGGCCTACTGGGGCAAAAACAAAGTGTTTACTTACTTCAGATTCTCAGTGTGGCAAGTTTTCAGTACAGTACATCAAGAAAAATGTTATTCATATTTATCAGCGTAAATATCACCTGGTCATTTCTAATCTTGCTATCATCTCGTGGTATTTTAACTTTAAAGAAGTCTTGTTAAATCTTTGTACTGAGTTATTGAGTAGCTACCTTTGAAATTTGACTTTAACGTCCGTCTGAAATCAAAATTTACAATGTTTATTTTGCTAGCACACGTTATTATTCTTTAGGTGAACAAATAATCCATGCAAGTTAATCCTCTGGAAAACAATGTTTATTTTAGTAATCTTCAATTAAAATCTGACCATTTGCTTCTGCGTTTGGAGTGGCTGTCCTTCTCTGTTGAAGTCACTTTAAAGGCTTCAGCAACAATATTCGTAACCACGCCCATTTGAAACCACGCCCCTCTCCCTCAGTTTGCTATGTGGGAATGATGCGCAAAAAGAAAGTCCCGCCCCCTACTCAATATTTGTTTTTTTTTTCTAAGTACATCAACATACTGAAATGAAAGTTTCAGCAACTTCCGGTTCATGTTACATTTCATAGAATGTTTGTGAAACATTTTTTAGAATGGGTTAGGGCGACGTGGTGGCGCAGTGGGTAGCACAATCGCCTCACAGCAAGAAGGTCGCTGGTTCGAGCCTCGGCTGGGTCAGTTGGCGTTTCTGTATGGAGTTTGCATGTTCTCCCTGTGTTGGTGTGGGTTTCCTCCGGGTGCTCCGGGTGCTCCCCCACAAGTCCAAAGACATGCGCTATAGGTGAATTGGGTAAGCTAAATTGTCCGTAGTGTATGTGTGTGAATGAGTGTGTATGGATGTTTCCCAGTGATGGGTTGCGGCTGGAAGGGCTTCTGCTGCGTAAAACATATGCTGGATAAGTTGGTGGTTCATTCCGCTGTGGCGACCCCAGATTAATAAAGGGACTAAGCCGAAAAGAAAATGAATGAATGAATGAAGAATGGGTTAGTCAGTGTCTCCTTTGATCACACAGGTTATCATATTCTTCGGTTACTATTTACTACATGTGTAAGACATTTCAGGACATCAACAGAACAAGCCGTTTTAGTGTCAAATGTAGAACTAACATCTGAAACAACATCATTTGGCATTCAACATTACCTCATGTTCTGTGAACACGATGGGAATTGATCCCGATGACGTCATGACTTTAAGCGGGACGGAAAGTGAGATGTAGGGAAGGCGCGCCCTCTGCTGGACAAACACCCAAATCACACCGAACACTGGGTTTACTTCACATTCGAGGTCTTATAATAACTACATCAAATTAAAAAGATCTTTTTTTTTCAGGAAATTCAGAATCAAGTTATATCTATTAATATCTAACAATTATTCATATCCCAGCAATTAAATTAAAGATGAAATTAATGTTCACCTTCCTAAAAGTCTATGATCAAGACACCAAAAGAGATTTATTTCATTAATTACCAGATAAATCAAACATTGTTTTCAATAGTTGTAGCCTATTTAAGTTGCTGTGTCAACAACTGACTTATTTGTGCATGTTTGTTTATCTCTTGTATTTGTTTTATGACAAAAAACCCCATAATGATTTATGTTATTTTAAGTAATTGTGTTGATTATGAAGTAAATATCTTGGTTTAAGTTTCCTGAGCTATGAAAGAGCAACCTCTGAGGCATACCAAGAAAGGCCTCATTTTAACCTGCTCATGATGATAATATTTGTAAAAGTCTAGTGTATTATTGGTATATCTTTGTGGTATGTGTTTAATCCTTTCTCAACCTGTTACCCAAGAAACATAATTTTGCATAAATATTTTATTTCAATTCAATTGAATTATATTCTGAAGTATTCTGAAAAAAATATATAATTACATTTCCTTTAAATTATTAAAATATTCCTTCTTTCATTCATTTTCCTTCGGCTTAGTCCCTTTATTCATCAGGGGTCGCCACAGCGGAATGAACCGCCAACTTATTCAGCATATGTTTTACGCAGTGGATGCCCTTCCAGCTGCAACCCATCACTGGAAAACATCCATACACACCCATTCACACTCATACATACGGACAATTTAGCTTACCCAATTCACCTATACCGCATGTCTTTGGACTTGTGGGGGAAACCGGAGCACCCGGAGGAAACCCACGCCAACACAGGGAGAACATGCAAACTCCACACAGAAACGCCAACTGACCCAGCCGAGGCTTGAACCAGCGAAAAAGCGAACCAGTTCTACCCACTGCGCCACCATGCTGCCTTGGAAATAATAATTTTATTTATTTTGTCTTTTTCCTCAAACTAAACGTAAACTTCAATAACTTTTTCTTTTTAATTTCACTTTGAACATTATTGAACAAAATAAAGTACATACATTTGGGCTAGACTACAGTGTAATATTTTATCATATTCTGAAGTTACGTTATAATCAATGTCCTCATAATAAATACCCTTTATTTATGTAGTTATTACGTTGTGTATACGTTTTTTCGTTCATTCATTCATTTTCCTTCGGCTTAGTACCTTTATTCATTAGGGGTCGCCACAGCGGAATGAACCGTCAACTTATCCAGCACATGTTTTACACAGCGGATGCCCTTCCATACTTCCAGCTGCAACCCAGTACTGGGAAACATCCATACACACTCATTCACACACATACACTACGGCCAATTTAGTTTATTCAGTTCACCTATACCGCATGTCTTTGGACTGTGGGGAAAACCAGAGCACCCGAAAGAAGTACCAGTGACCTTCTTGCTGTGAGGCGACAGTGCTAACCACTGAGTTTGAAATTAAAATACGTTTTGGAAAGAGCTATTTTATTTATTTTGTCTTTTCCATTAAATGAAACGTAAACTTCAATCACTTTTTCTTTTTAATTTCACTTTGAACATTAAAGAAATAAAATAAGGTAGCCAACTTTCATTTGGTTGAAATAAAAAGGTCATATTTGCCCAATTTTCGACCGCCATGCAAGTACAATGTTACCCGGTGTAACGTTACTACATTGCGCCGTATGGGGGCGACATTACTGCAGAAATCACACACTTTCACTACCCATCGTCATGTGCTGCTGGTCTGTCTGTGTGTGAGAGTGTCTGATCGAGTGTGTGTGGATGGAGGAGGCAGAGTCAAACACACATACACACACAGAGAGACACAGACCAGGACCACACCGACCGGTCTGTCTCCTAAAGATGCTGAAATAACGGCGAGAAACCAACATCTTTCGGTTGTCGATCGTGACCAGCTCACTTACCGTCACCAAGATGTCTGGAAAAATAGACAGTAAGCAAGGTGAGTGTTTATATTTGGTTGGCATTTAATCATAAAACGAAGATAAACTTGAGTTAGCCGCGTTAGCATTAGCGTTAGTCGAAGGTTCAAGGCCACTGACAGGATCGAAGCATCTTATCTTCATTTTAATTTTAACAGACAAACCAGACAAATAAAGGATTTAGATGGTATATCCAAGTCTTTAAATACATCTATGAGAGGGATATAATAATAATGTCTACATGAGTTCGCCCTAGACAGCTGTGTTTGGGTGTGGACGGAGCTGCTTAACGTTATCCCTGTTGTTGACTTGAGCTAGCTGTCACACTTCTCGTTTTCAGCCATTTTTCTCATATTTGCTATTTTCATGCATTAAATGTGTATTTTGTGCTGTGTGGTTACGCTTTTTGAACGGAGTTTGTGTTACGGTTGTGTTTGTGCTGCTGTCTGGCCTTTTCTGGCATTGTTTTGGTCTGTTGTATGTAACTGTTGTAAACAAAACTGAATATATTAAGCATTTTAACGTAATATTAGTTACTGGAAATTAAAATTCGAACGGGATACGTTAGCTCATAAAGTATGTCGTGTACTTGTGTATAGATAAATTGATGGCTGTATCCATATGGGATTTAAATTGCAAATATATGTGGAATCTGGTGCTGAGGAAAAAGTTCCTGTTGAAATTTACACTACTAAGTTTAGATTTTTATTCATTTATTGTGACCTGTGGTTAATATGTCAAAGCTAAGCTGGTAACATCCACTTTTATTTCCTTTCTTAGAGGTTTTAGAGAAGATTGAGTAATTTGCTATGAGTTAACTGACTATTCATACACAGATGTAGGGTAGAGAGAAAGATTGGCACTTTTGAATGATGTGTTATGTACTGTAAATGGGTCAAAAATAAAAGAGGTTATCAAGCTTTAAAAAAAATGGGTAATGACGTCTTCATTTGTACATTAGAAGGATTTTTTTTCCCTGAGCAAACAATGACTCGTCATACCATGTAATGTAGACTACACCTACTAAAATGTCATTTAGCGTGACAGTAGTTTATATACCAAAAAATCTTATCAAGTGTCTTAAGATTAGAACAAGATTCATTTGATGATGTATTGAAAGACCCACAGTGCAGCTTCAAAATAAATACGAATTAGTTGCCATTTTAAAACCAAATACTTTGATTCTCTCTTTTAATCCACTAAGTTTTACCTATTTTTATAAATTAAAATACAACAATTTAGTATGACCTCGAATGAACAAGAACAGATCAACGTAATTGTTGTTTCATTTTTGCAGAAATATATTCGTTATGCTGAATGATAATGTAATATTATTTCATCCATAAATTGAGGTTTTATTTTCACAAAAGCTATTTTAAAGTAGATGTTTGTTTATCAACTTGCATTTGTAATGACACGTGTGTGTGTGTGTGTGTGTGTGTGTGTGTGTGTGTGTGTGTGTGTGTGTGTGTGTGTGTGTGTGTGTGTGTGTGTGTGTGTTATTTTAGTTTAAATTAACTTGTTTAAATCAGATAGCACTTTGCAATTTGTGAAATGGATACAAAAATGTGTTGCATTTTCTCTATTTGTGAATTTATCTTCGCTTATGTTCAGTGTAATTGATTTCTTTGTGTTTATGTTGTCATTCATGGGCGAATCCATTGCCAGTTTCTTGACGTAACATTTCAATGACTGTCAGGGGTTTTTTCCACACAGAGTTGACTTTCTTTCAGCACAGAGCACGCTGCCAAATTGCGAGGCCTTGCAAGCGGTTAGAATGCGAGGCACCCAAATGCTTAATACGAATAGAAAAACATTCAAAAAAGGCACTTCTTGCTGTAAAAAAAAAATGCATTCGACGTGATAGAATGATTTGGTTGGTTTTTACCATATTTGGAAGGGTTGTTACAAGCGTGCAGAATATTTATACTTCAACTGTCAAAAATGATGCATTTTAACAAATCGAGTATGTGCCTTGTCAAATTCAAAAAAATGAAACCGTGTTTGTGCATCAGATTCTGCGTTATCTGTTGTTGATTAAATATAGGCTATATAATATGGGCTGTTATAAGTCTACCTAACAAAAGGAACTTATATGGATGTTTCTTAGATCTAACATACAACAATGCAGGCAGGAAATAATATTAACCTTTCCATAAAAAGGTTGTTATAATATTTAGTTGTCTATTCAAGATGGCTGGAGTTTGCTGGTTAACTACGCTTAAGATTATTTTAGGAGCATCTTACATTCGGTGTCGTCAAAATGATTAAGTCATCAATGTTGTTATCTCACTAAGACATGTTGAGTTAAAACCGATTACTTCAACAGTACTGCTTCCCGACTGTGATGTCACAGTCAGTGTTGTGTTCTGATTCGTCTGTTTTTCAGTGGTCTTTGTTCAAATGAGATTTACATGAGGAAGACACAAGGTTGTTTAAGGCTCACGGACAGTTTAGCATTTCCATATTCAACTATGCCATAGGTGTATGTTTTTCCATACCGTGGCATCTTTATTTTTTCAGATTCAGAAAGTTTTGACTCACTAGATTTATCTTGGTCTAGATTAGGTAGTGATGCATTATTGCTCATTACGCATATGGAAATTTTGGAAACACTGCAAACCGATAACTATTTTGAAGGTGATAACTTAAAATCATTTGTAAATTCCAAGCTTGAAGATGGATGAAAGAATAGTTAATTCATTACTACTTTTGAAGTTAGAATATATTAAGCGATGCCGATATGGCCGCTTGCATCTCTATAGTTGATTGCATTCATTGACTGCCTGTTTTTATGAATAAGGAAACATGTCTGCTCAGTCAACCCTGTGAGGTTGCCAGCACTGTCACTTCCTTTCTCTTGGTGTTCAGAGAAATTTGAATTAGTTGTGGGTAAGTGGTGCACTTCTTGTCAGAAGTTTGGTTGTTTTCTCTGAACCGGCCTGTAAAGTAGATGTTGGGTTGCGTGGGAAGATGTTGGCCAGTGTCTTCTCCTTTCAGATGTATCTCATTTACTGGTATTATTGTAGCTGCTAAAGGCAACGGTTTTTTTTTGTTTGCTCTTCTTAAGTTTACCAGGTCATGCTGACTTTCATCTGCTGTTTTTTTTTATGCTACCGTTTTAGGGTTTAAATTTAGCACTGTTGTGAAATGCCAAGTTACACAAATCTGTTTGATTGAGAGTGATTGCTTTGTAAGAGGATCAAAGTCTATGCAATATGCAGGACATTTTTAAGCAGTCTAAAAACTGATTTTCATTTACCAGATAACTTTAATGAAGCTTCACTGCATGGATCTTTTAAACCAGACTCTCTCTTACTATAAGTAAGTCTTACTATTAGCTGTCAAAAGTGCAGACTTTTGTATAAATGAGTACTGAAATTTTTAAAAGTTCATTTCCCGCTAATATTTTGATCTCTTTTGAGCCAATCACAGTCATGTTGACTGCGTGAACACAGTAGCCAATGGGGCTGGGAGGTATGATGGTATATATCATGTATACCCTAAATCATGGGTCTCCCTTGTCACACCCATTACAGGTCTTTCAGTTTCTGCTAATTAGCTGATGATCTGAATAAGGTGCGTTTGGTTAAGGAGACCAGGAAAATGTACCGAGCTGGTTGAGAAACTTTCTTAAAACATTTTTTTATTCAAATTTTTATATGAAATGTAAATAAGTGGGCGTGGCCAACTCACATGCAGCATGAGTGAGGCTGAGAAAGGGTTGACAGTTGCTTTATATTTTTGTTTAGTATTGTTAACACTTTGGATATATTTTATATCTGTGAGAAGATGTCACCTGAGAAATGTTTATAATAATAAGGTCTGTCCACATTAAACTGTGTAATGTGACATACAATGGAATTTGTTGTCATCTAAACTCCTATATTGTTAAAGGTTAGAAATTAAATACAAAACAATCTAATAAGGTCAAGTCCTTTTCGTTTCTTAAATATTCAAGCTTATTTATTATATAAAGCCCTTTTGTACATTGTCTGCAATAACTACCTTTTTAAAAAACTATATTGTGAAAGATTTTATTACTGTGAAATAAACTTTCTTATACTGTGAAATAAAATTTTGATCTTACCGCCCAGCCTTAGTAGCTAATCAGCAGTCTTCAAGAATCCACTCAACAGCGCTCATAATGCAAAAGGGAAATGCTGGTATAATTGTTTATTTTTTTTTAAACATTTCACTACCGATTTGTACTGAAGTCTGTACTTTTGACAACCCTAGCTATTAGTTCATCTTTGTGGTGGAAACTTGAGTCTCGTTGTAGCTTGAGGATGTTTCTCGACTGTGTGGTGTGTGTGTTCGGAGGTTATGGTTGATTATTTTGTTAGTTTCAGAAGAGGATATGCTTAAAAAGAGGATCTGGATTTGGGGACAGCACTTCCCACTACATATGGGCAGATGGAAAGATTACACCCTCTAAAGGCAGAAGCACACCTCATTGGTTTGGTGTGTTTTCATTAGAAGAGTGCCGCGTTTTCTTAGACAGTCATTCAGGAAGTTGGCTCTCATGGGTAATTTAACCTGTTCAGATTAGCAGTCACATCAGTTACTGTGAGATAATACAGATAAGACTTGCACTTCCACTAGTAGGAGTAATTCCTGTCCTGCACATATTTAAATGTATTAACTTTCAGTAAATTGTATCAGGTTTTGTGCTTCCTATTGTCTTTTTTGTTTTATCGTCGGTTTATTAGGTCAGCTTATTCATTTAAAAAAAAGTATTAACAGACATTGCAGCACGGTGGCACAGTTGGTTGCACAATCACCTGACAGCAAGAAAGTCGCTGGTTCTAGCCCCGGCTGGGTCAGTTGGCATTTCTGTGTGGAGTTTGCATGTTCTCCCCGTGTTTGCGTGGGTTTCCTCCGGGTGCTCCGGTTTCCCCCACAAGTCCAAAGACATGCAGTATAGGCGAATTGGGTTAGCTAAATTGTCCGTAGTGTATGAGTGTGAATAAGTGTGTGTGGATGTTTCCCAGTGATGGGTTGCAGCTGGAAGGGCATCCGCTGCGTAAAACATATGCTGGATACGTTGGCGGTTCATTCCGCTGTGGCGACCCCAGATTAATGAAGGGACTAAGCCGAAAAGAAAATGAATGAATATTAACAGACATTTGTTTTTGTAAATGTTTTGTTAACCACCGGCCCTAAAAAGATATATTACCCCACCTGCCAATGGCCAGTGACTTTTTACTGGCCATAGATGGGTTTTATTTGATGTTTTTTTATGTTCAGACTTAAATGTGCATTGTTTCAAGAAAAACTGAAAGGACTTTTTGGAAAAATGCATCTAATTACATTTGTTTATTCACATGATAAAAAAGCAGCACATTTTAAAGTAATTAATATTCTATTTTATTTCATTAAAATTGTATATAACAGCAGTACATTTACAAAACTGGTATTATTTATTTGTTTGTTTGCTGTCCAGCATTAAAAAGATGGTTCACCCAAAAATGAAAATGTAAATTTTCTTGCCCTCAAGCGGTTCCAAACCCTTATGAGTTTCCTTTTTTAGAAGATGCTAGAAACCTGTAACCATGAATTCCATAGTAAGAAAAATAAATACTATAGAAGTCAATGGTAACAGGTTTTCAGCTTTCTTCATAATATTTACTTGTGTGTTCAGTAGAAGAAAGAAACTCTTTTCCAAAAAAGTTTGGAAAAAGGAAAGGGTTGTTAAATGATGACAGAAATTTTAGTTTTGGGTGAACTACCCTTTTAATCAACATTTACTGCAGTCCAAGTCGCTCTGAGACCCTGAAAAGACACTTTGGAAAAAAAGTGTCTGCTAAATAACTAAAGGTAAATGCAATGAACATGAATTACTCATCTTTATGATTATGCTAAAGTTACAATATTGTGTTCTCAGGCATTGTTAAAATACATTTTAAAAAGTTTACCAGCAAGCTGCAGAGTAACACTGTTTGTTTATATACTCGCCAACACTTTTATTCTTATTTTAGCACTTGGTGAGTGTTAATTTTTAAGCTGTTTTTAGGCTCCTAAAAAAATCATATTCATGATTTATGTTTAAACTAAAGCTCAGAGGCTGCTAAATGTTTTTGAAACCATTTGATCCTGCCCCCGTTTCCTGTTTTAATAGGAAATGCATCAACATAATAAAAACAAGCTTCCGTCTTTGATATGTGATTCTCTTCATGTCTCATATACTTATGTGCTAATCTACTCACACCCAACCTTCAAAGCTTGTATTCACATGAGTCAAACATTCTGACAAGACTCCATTAAACATACTCGCCTGACTTTTTCCAGCTTTGGTAAGAAGATTCTGTGTCGTTTGATTATGAAAATTCGCAGAGCGTCCTCACAAATGCAGAGCACTTCATTCCTCTATGTGTATGAGGATGAATTGCCCCTAAATGGTTTGTTGGCCTGCACAATAGTGTTATCACCATAATTCGTTCCAGAACGCCAAGCTCCAAGTCCAACTGTGACCAATTCAGTTTGTAGCTGAACACAATTTTATTGTACGCAAAGACCCGAATTTCATCTGGTATATTTTTCCCAGATACAGAATAAGGTTGGTGTGTAATAATATCACAGCGAACAAGAATGGTACAATGAATTGAACCATTTGGTCAACTGGAATAAAGATAAAATGTAATATAAATATTAGACATTAACAAAAAGTAATTATTTGTAAAAAGTATTTATTCATTCATTCATTTTCTTTTCGGCTTAGTCCCTTTATTAATCTGGGGTCGCCACAGCGGAATGAACCGCCAACTTATCCAGCATATGTTTTACGCAGCGGATGCCCTTCCAGCTGCAACCCATCTCTGGGAAACATCCACACACACTCATTCACACACATACACTACGGACAATTTAGTCTACCCAATTCACCTGTACCGCATGTCTATGGACTTGTGGGGGAAACCGAAGCACCCGGAGGAAACCCACGCAAACACAGGGAGAACATGCAAACTCCACACAGAAATGCCAACTGACCCAGCCGAGGCTCGAACCAGCGATCTTCTTGCTGTGAGGCGATCGTGCTACTCACTGCGCCACCGTGCAGCCTAAAAAGTATTTATAAATGTGTTTATTTGTAATTTACATTAACAAAAGTAGAACCGTTACCATGACAACTTATTGAAATGGGACAAGTTTAATTACTGGTAATAAAAAGTATTAAAACAATGGCTGAAACGCATAACAAAATCCCTAAAACAATAAAAATAAAATCAAATAAAACTCAAATAACACTGTTTTGGATTGGACCGTATGACCAGAATTATGTATTAAGAAATTAGTATATTTATGATTGTACTTTATGCACAATGAATATGAATTTAGATGTCTAGTCATAATGTGCAAAATATTGTTTGTTGAATTTAAAAACATCAGGGAATGCGTTTGTTTTCTTCTGTTAACATTAGAAAATGGGTAAAAAAAAATGCATAGTTCCTTAAAAAATCATATTAATAAAACGCACACACATACACACACACACACACACACACACACACACACACACACATACACGTATTTATTTATTTTTAATTTTATTTATTTATTTTTTATTTTATTATTATTTTTTTATGTTGGTTATTTAAGTTTTTTTTACTTGAATCTATTTTAAATGGGGTTTAAACTGCAAAAAGATATATCCCAGATTTATAGGGTTGAATAATTTCAAACCCTTATAGAAAATGAATAGATAAAACATCAGAAAGTGTCAGGCCCAACTATGTACTTTGTCAGGTCCAACTGATCCTGCTGTTTATATCATTTGCAAGCTTTATAAAGTGGAAGATATATGAGTGTGATCGAATGAATCAAATAAAACTCTAATAACACTGTTTTGGAATGGACAGTATGACCAGAATTGTGTATTGTATTGCATATACGAGTATGAATTTAGATGTCAACAGTCATGATATGCAAAATGATACATTTATTGATATTTCCAACCCAAAAATGCTTTATATTTTAATAACTATGAAGAAATGAACTTTTTTTTAGAGGTAATTTCTCTCATAATAGTATGTGTTTTTCATCTTCCTTCAGAGTCCCAACGTTCCCACTTGACGTCCTTCACCATGAAACTAAAGGACAAATTCCACTCTCCCAAAATCAAGAGGACGCCATCAAACAAAAAGTCCAAACCACCACCAGAACAACCCATAAAGTCCCCAGAGAAGACTGTAACTAAGGTATGGAGTAGAAGATATAAGAAGAAATAGAAGATACAGCCAATGATATATAGAAGATACTTGCCTGAAAACATAGCAGGTTTAAGACCAAATAAACATGTAGTTATGTTTTGACGTGTTGGTGACATTCTTGGAAACATTTTTTTTACCACATTAGAGTCTAAGTCGATTAGAGGAGCATGAGAAAGAAGTGGTCAGCGCCTTGCGGTACTTCAAAACCATTATTGACAAGATGGCGGTGGACAAGAAGGTGTTAGAAATGCTTCCTGGTTCTGCTAGCAAAGTTTTGGAGGCCGTCACGGGCTTGGTACAACTAGATAGCAAGATACTAAGCAGGTAAAATGTTTTTAAGCATCTGTAGTTGTATTGCTTTCTGAAGTCATGAACTGCGATGCTTATTTTGCTTTCTTCTCCTTCTGTCTTCAGTTCAAGGGTATCCTCCTGTCTCAGTCGACTCTATCAAAGCCTAGCAAACCTCATTCGCTGGTCCGACCAAGTAATGCTGGAGGGTGTGAATTTGGAAGATAAAGACACAATAACAACTGTCACAAACGTGATCAAAGCAGTGCTGGATGGTGTAAAGGTATTGATGTTCTGTAGAGCAGACATGCTGTAGAGCAGACATGCTGCTGATGTCTCAATTTATTCTCCACTCATAATCCAGCTGGATTTAGCCACGGGCTTTGTTTTTAGTTGTTGGTTCTGTGTGTAAAGATGGCTTTGCCTGTGGTTTCCTGCAGGAGCTGGTTAAAGTTGCCATTGAGAAGCAGGAGCACCCTTCACCTACGACACCTGTCAAAACCCTGCCTCCAGTCGCCAGTCCACAGCGGTAAATCAAAAACTTTATGCAAATGAACATTATGCTTTGAATTATTTCATAGGTAAATAAAATGCAGCACTGGCAAAGAATAACTGCAAAGTAAATAATGACTTTTTTTGTGAATTATCCTTTAGCATGTCTAATTAAAGTGATGGTTCACCCTAAAAGTAAAATTATGTCATTATTTGCACACCTTCCAAAACCTGTTTGACTTTTTTTCCTCCATTAAACGCAAAAGGAGATATTTAGAAAAATGTTGAAAACCTGTAACCATTGACGGTCTTTGTATATGTTTGCTTTTTTACTATGGAAGTCAATGGTTACAGGTTTTCAGCTTTCTTCGAAATATCCTCTTTTGTGTTTAATAGGAGAAAGAAAATGATAATGGTTGGGAACAAGTAAAAGGTGAGTAAATGATAACATAATTTACATTTTTGAGTGAACTGTCCCTTTAAATACAAACAATTAGGATCAAATCCACCTCCAAATGCTGTGAATTAGGATGTGTCAGCATTAATGTGGTTATTAATTTTTACCACTTTATTGTGGCAGTGTTCCAGAGCCCCCTGTCATTGAGACAAAGGAACCCATCTTGAATGACAGCCCTGCCCCAGCCGAGACCACCGAGACCCCAAATGTTGTCCCTGATGAGGAGGTGGCCCCTCCGAAACCCCCTTTACCTGGACTTAAAGTGCCTGAACAACACTGGTATGTAAGCTTTACTTTTTTACAACAATTACATTTTTAAAAACATTAGGAAATGCATTCTTTTCTGTTAACATTAGAAAATGGGAGAAAAATGCATTTTTTCTTAACAAATACTATTAATAAAACATATGCAGTTTGAAAACTATGAAACTATGAACAAAATATGAAATTTTATTATTATTTTTTATATATATTTCCCAAATTATGTTTAACAGAGCAAGGATTTTTTCACAGTATTCATTCATTCATTTTCTTTTTGGGTAAGTCCCCTTATAAATCAGGGGTCGCCACAGTGGAATGAACCGCCAACTTATTCAGCATATGTTTTACACAGCGGATGCCCTTCAAGCTGCAACCCATTACTGGGAAACACCCATACACTCTCATTCACATACATTCACTACGGACAATTTAGCTTACCCAATTCACCTGTAGTGCATGTCTTTGGACTGTGGGGGAAACCGGAGCACCCAGAGCCAACACGGGGAGAACATGCAAACTCCACACAGAAATGCCAGCCGATGCTCAAACCGCTGTGATGTGACAGCGCTACCCACTGCGCCACTGTACCGCCCTCTTTTTCACAGTATTTTATTATATATATTATTTTTATATATCCTATGGAGAAATTGGTCCATTTTTGTTAAAAATATGGTCTTATTTGTTTCATTTAGGCTAGAATAAAAGCAGTTTTCATTTTTTTAAATTTATTTTAAGGTCAATATTATTTTACTTGAATATATTTGAATCTGGGGTACGGCTGCACAATATATGGTTTCAGCATCGATATCGCAATGTGCACATCCCCAATAGTCAATGTTGAGTTATGATTAAAGTTGACCAGGAGAAACAGGAGTGAAAGTTTTTCAATTGCACATGTTTTTAAGGCCTGATCGAGTTTAAAGCATTCAGGCTTTAGAAATTTTACTGTTTGTAACTTTAATAAAGAATAATTAGATTGAATTATTTATATCAGTAAAGACTTTTGCGGTGTTATTTTACGTTTGATTACTCAAATTCTATACCTGAATACAATTTGACTGCCCCGAAAACCATAAAACACAGTTTATTTCACTTTTATCTTAGCTTTTTTGTATTTGCTTGTAATTTTTATTACATTTTATGCATGATTCACGTCCCTACAGAATCATGCCAATCATTCTAAATTAATACATTCTTTCCAAACTGCAGAAAAACAAAACATCGCAATGTCAGATTTTTCCAATATCGTGCAGCCCTAATCAAACTGCAAAAAAAGGTATATCCTAGGTTTTTGATGTTGAAGAATTTCAAATCCTTATAGAAAATTAATAGATAAGACATCAGAAAGTGTCGGGCCCATGTAATTTTTTTTTATGTCATTTGCTAGCTTTATGAAGTGAAAGAAATATGAGTGTGATTGTATGAAAGGTGCTACTGCACAAAGCAAGCAGTTTATAAAAGGAACCGTGAAGTAGGCTGTTATCATAACATGCCATCTTATCTGATTTGCATGCAGTAAACATCTTGATATCACAGGTGATGCAGTTTGCAGCAACATGTCATTTCTATTTTAAAGTACGGTGCTGTGCTTGGCTACAGATGACTGCACAGACCCAACATGGTTTGTGGGAGGCCTGAAAGAAAAAGGTGTGAAGGAGATATAAATAGTGTTATTCTTGAGAATTCAGGCCTTTGTAGGGCGCAGCAGCAACGCTGAAGACTCGGCTTCCTCTTAGAGTCATTGACATATGGGCTGTTTTCTGAGAAATGAACTGAACGGTGTCAGCTCTGATCTGAAGACTGAAAGATAGAGAGAGAGAGAGAAGCGGCGAGAAGGGATATTCTGATACCAAGTCTAGACGAGAGGATTAAGTTGTGCTGCTGGCATAAAAGAGAGTTCGCTTTGTGCCTTGAATTATTTGCTGGCATTTCCATTTTGGCCTGCTTCCAGTCTGTGTCTCTGATATGTGAGCTTTTTGTTGGAGATTAATTTGATGCCAAGTTTATCCTGCCACCTGGTCTGTTCACTCTGCAGCTTGGTGCTATAGCTGCTGTTGTTTTTTTTGGGGGGGGTGGTGGGGGTATAAATTAGAGCCAACTTGATTCACTGTAAAAAAAAATGCTAGGTTCCACATGATTCCTTCATTTTGTACCAACTCAAATTGATTAAATTAACTTTATGTATTTTATACAGTAAAAAACACTTATTATATGGCCCTACCCCACCCTTACCCCTAAACCCAACCGTCACAGCAAACCTGTGGGAAACTTTGAATGTCAAAAGACATCATTAAGTAGGATTTTTTATTTATTAGTGTGTGCATGTGTCATTTAGATTTTATATATATTTATTTAGTTGCTTTGGCATTCATGTAGGTGCTAATGTTGTGTTTTGTTTTTTACTTCATTTTATTTTCCTCCTTGGGGGTGGGGGTGGGATAGGGGACTGAGGGTTTTTGAATGTTCTTGTTTACCCTTAGTTATTGTTTAAAAAAATATATATATTTTTAAGCGTTTTTAATTATAAGGACACAAGGCATGTTCAAATAAACAACCTCAATGCTGTAATACCTTGGTCATAGTAATTGTAATTATGCAATTTTCTGTCCTTGTAAACCACCAAAGCCAGTGTACACTTAATGTTCAGCTAAAATATACATTTAGATGGCCTGAGGGTGAGTAAATAAACATAAATGTTTCATTTTTGGGTAAACTATCCACTTAACATGCATTCATTTGAAACTGAAATAAAGCAGCATTTATCTTGCTATTAGAGCAAACAGCTTTTTAATATAGACATTCTAAATCAATAAGAACATGAAGTCAAAGTTGTATTGTGGTGTAAAACATCTCAACCACATTGTTTTAATTCCTTAATGTGGCAACCTGAACATATGAATCTATGTTGAAGTGTTTTAGTTAACATTTCATATGCTGTAGAACTGCCATTGTGTACATTTTTACGCCATTGCAGCTCACAGTTTTTCATGGAAATACTTTAAAAGACACCATGCAGCAACTTGATTAACCTTCGCAGTGCAGAGAGATTCAAAAATGCAAAATAAAAATGCATATTATTAGTGAGAGAACATATCTTCCCTAATGTTTTTAAGACCCTCAATGTACACAAAATGTTTTTTAGTCTTTGTTTTTAAGGGTAAAGTTCACCCAAGAATGAAAAATCCTTTATTCTCACTCAAGCAGTTTGAAACCAGTCTGAGTTTCTTTCTTATGTTTGACACAAAATTAGATGTTTTGACGAATGTTGGAAATCGGGAACCATTGACTGCCTTAGTGTTTGCTTTTTCTACTATGGGAGTCAATGGCTACTGGTTTCGCATAACACAACATTTTTCACAATGTCTGCTTTTGTGTCCAGCAGAAGAAAGAATCTGAAACTGAACTGGAACCACTTGAGGGAGAGGAAATGATGATCGATTTTTTTTATTTTTTATTTTTGGGTGAACTGTCCCTTTTAATAAAAATTAATTATTATTATTTTATTATTTATTTTTGGACAGTTTTCTTATTCATTTTGGACCCTCACTATGTATGAAGCACTAGATGTAGATTCAGAAAGATAAATTATATTATTATTTATTTTTTGGTTTTGGTTCTTGTGTGATATTTTTTTTTTATGTCAGAATTTCTCAATCTGATTTTGGTTACATTTTATAGGAGTAAACAAAATAATAGCATGGTAAATACATGGTGACACGCAAAACACTTTTTTCTGTTCAACATTCATATTTTTTTGGTACATTGACTGAAGTGTATCTCCTCAGGTACGATATGATAAATATAATAATATAACATAATGAGAAAAAGTAAAATTCTAACTGCTTAATGAAATTTTTCTGAAATAAAATGATAATGTAAAATAGAGATTTTAAAGGAGTGTTAATGTGTTTTGTTGTTGCCTGCTTGCAGTGGTCAGAGCAGCACTAACATCCCAGAAGCACCGTTAGCTCATTGAAATGGCATGTAGATGCTTTCATGGCCAAATTTGCTCGGTTCACAGCTGAAAATGAGTCTTATCCTTTTACCAGCAGCCCAGAGTTGGTTTCCATCCATCAGACCGCTCAAATAAATGACCGTGTTAAGACTAAGACTGGTCTTCCAGGTGTTTAATAGCTTCCTTTCATAGCCAAAACCTGATTTAATCTCATTTCAATCCTCTTGCCTGCTGAAACAATTTAATACGTCAAGAAAATCTGTCTGACCTTGCATGCTGAGACTGGTTATTCAGAAGATAATCGGTATTTGCAAATGTCAGCCAGACGTACTCTACATTCACTATGAGTCAGTTCTTCTGCTAGTCGCTAGGTTGCATGACTTCACTGCTAGCAGCTGTTTTTGGGGCGACAGAGCAGCTAACCAGACTGACTGATTTATGAAGTTGTGGTTTTTGTGGTCCCAGAGCTGGATTCTACTTTAGCTTTGCTAAAAATGGTCCTGATGACTTAGATTGTTTAAGTTTTACTTAAAGTCTGCATGAACTGGAAGCTGCGGCCGTTTTTTTTTTTTTTTTTTTTTCATATTGTGACGCATTTCCTAGAGAAATTGAATATTAAATGAGAAAACGGTGGGCGTAGCTTGTTTTTTTCTACTGCAAGCTGATTGGATGTAGTAAACTAGGAATTTTATTCAGAAAGATCGGGAAAAGGGTTTCGGGAGAGTTATTACAACATAACAGACACATCCTCCTCCTCACCATTTCTCTTTGTTGTCAAAACTGACAGTTGGTGGGTGTTGCTAAATATGTTAACCACGCCCAATACCTCAGACTGACATAAATGAGAATTTAACTAAAAACAAACAGGACGTGTATTTTCAGATTTTAATAAAAAACTACAGGGACAAACCTTTTTTTTTCATTATGACATGCCCAGATAAATTGTTCAACACAAAACTAGCTATGTTAGCTTAAAAAAAATCAATACGGTTAGTTTTGATTTCATGTTTACTGTAAACTCAAAATGTGTCTGATTGACAGCTTGTATGAGACTTATTCAGGGCTACAGTTAATCAGTTTGACACATAAACGCTCTCTTTGCAGTCCACCAGCTCTCCCTCCAAAGAAGCGTCAGTCGGCACCGTCTCCCACCAGGATTGCTGTGGTTGCACCAATGAGTCGCACCACAAGTGGATCAAGTCTTCCCATTGGTATCTGTCGACAGGTGAGAATTTAATCTTGATGCTTCATCACTTCATCCTGCAGCTTTTAAATTCATGTAAGCCTTAAATTACAAATTTTTAATCCTTTCTACAATTGTTCTTCAATAACCATTTGTAATTAATCTGAAGTTTAATTAGGTAAGAGGTCATTGTTTGAGGTCATGTTTTTTTATTTATAGAAAGTGTCATTGGGGTATAAACACTCGATTTTTAATTAATTTTTAAAAAAGTATTTTAATAATAAATAAATATATACATTTTTTTTGTTATTAAAATATTATTTTATAAAATCTTTTCTTTATATTTGCATTTTGTTCTAAATCTTCAAAACATGAATTGTACAAAATCACAAACTAGGCTTTTACACCTCAGTAGTACCCATTTTGGGTTAGAAAAACTGTGAAACTAATAGAAAATGACTGACTGCTGTGACTCTGGGTCTTACATTCTTTTTCCCATGAGCTGTTCTTAAGTAACCATTCAGAATTCATCTAAAATCTGATGTATTAAAAGGGCACTCGGGTATCAGTCACTTGGGCAATTTTTGAAAGGATATACTGTATTTTTACTAATTTTCCCATTTTCCATGGAGCATAAAATGTTTTGAAACATTTATTTAATGTTTGATTGTCTCTCAAGGTTGACTGTTCTTATTTTCACTTAAAGGAGTATGAAGCAGATGCTTTACAAAGGCGTTTTTCTGGAGGCAGTCACTCGTATGGAGGAGAATCGCCGCGACTGTCCCCATGTGGCAGCATCGGCATATTGAGCAAGTCAGATGAACAGCTGTCCTCTCTGGACCAGGACAGTGGACAGTGCTCTCGTAACACCAGCTGTGAGACTCTAGGTGAGATGCATTTCAAGCAATGCTGCAAAAGCTACTTTGGCACAGTAACTTGTAGTGCAGGGCACAAAAATCTATTTGTCAATTAATGGATAAAAAAGCCTGGTTGATTTGATATTGATTCTTGAAGGCCCTGAATTGATTTGTTTTTGTATTCTGTGTTCCAGGGGGTTTGAGATTTTTGCCGTAGTTGTTTTTGTTTAAACATACTCATGCACCTGAAGTGGTGTTTACTGATCATCGTAGAAATATCAATAGCGTTTGTATGATATTTTTATTCACTGAACCAAAAATCGAAACAAAAATGTAATCGAATTGAATCAAGAGCTTGTGAATGCAAATCAGATCAGGTCATTTGAATCAATACCCCACCCTTGTTTCTTGCCTGCCCCAATAGAGGTTAAAAAAAATAGTTTTATCTTCTGTCTCTTTTCCCCTGGTTTACTCAGACACAGCAGAGAGCTACGACCCTGACTATGACTTCTTGCATCAAGACCTGTCCAGCACTGAGCAGATCCCTCACGCACACACGGGTTGTCTGAGCCCCCTTCCCGAATCTCTCCACGAATCGTCCTCATTCCCAGTCCAGCTCCAGTCTATGCCTCCTGCCCTCCCGAAGAAGGAACGGCGGCCCCCTCTGCCTCCAGTGGAACGACTCCACTCTCAATATGACAACGTTCCAGATGAGGACATGCACACTTCACCCTTCCCGCTCTTCGGTGCAATCCCACCCTCAAACCCTGGAGTATTTATGGGGAACTTTGGTCCCAGTGAGAACACACAGATCCCCCAGAGCCCCCCGCCCCTGCCGGAGAAGAAGAGTCGCCATAGTGAGTATAAAGAATTCACATGGGTTGTTTAGAGGATTGCAAATCACTCGGTTATAGAGACCTGTCTAGTGGGAAGTACAACATGTTTTGGTGAAAGTCTTCAATTCTGGTTCTTTCCCTTTTATTTCCTCTTTAGTCTACTGTAATGACAATTTTTGGTTCTGTTATACAGCTAAAAATGTAGAGATGCAGAAAAAAGAGGTCATGAATAATTTATACTGAAAAAACAGAGTTTGAAAACAAACGAAGTGAAGTTTGATAAACTAATTTCGAGAGGAGCGCGTGATATGATTGATCGCGGCTGGTCTCTCATCCGCAATCATCGATAAACCAATCAGATAAATCCAAACCTACAATAAATAGTCCATTTCACATTACTTCCCTTATCTACATTTTTGGAGAGTCCACCCCATCTCCCCCTTTTCCTCTTATACCAGGGGCAGCTCTCGAGAACTACCTGATCTCGGACCCCTTTACATACTAATTGACCTGGCAGGAGGCCTGGGCTCAATTATCTTCGAGCTCAGGGTTCTCTCCCAGGACAGCATGCCAAACCTGCTATTGGTATCAAGCAAAAAAGTGTGAACTCTTAAAGTGTAAATTAGGAATAAATAAACAAATTTCACAGAGCCTTAGACTTGTCTAAGTTAACGCATCATAAATTGTAAACCTAGACAATTATACAAATAAAAAAATTTCATGAAATCAATATGAGATCATAAGAAAGACACTTTCCAAATTTTATTTTTGAGACCAGGCATGACCAGACTGTTGACACATGCAGAATTGGTCACTCCAGGTCGACACACTTGACAAAAATGATGTACTGTACCACCAACATGTAATCACTGTCAAGACTCTCTCATCATAAAACACATTTTATTAGAATGTGAAATTTTAAAAACTTGTAGACAAGATTTTTATACTCAAAGCACTTGGATGTTTTTAAAAATGTATTACCAGGAAGAATTTGAAGTTATCACAAATTAAACTGAAAAATTATATCTAATGTTTTTTTTTATGTAAAATTTTGTATATTTATTTATTCTGTATCATTTCCAATTGAAATATGAAGTTGTTATTGAAGTTATTAGTATGTAATATGTTTTTATCTATATTGATCTTGCCACGAGTTGCTGATGTGGCAATAAATAAACAAACTGAAATTGTGAACTTTTCAGGAAATACAGAAAAAAAATTACTTCTAAGGTGGAAAAAAACCCTTCTTAATGATGTGATGTTTTTAGAAATAATCTGTCCATAAATTTACATTTCTCAAAATTAAATAATAATAATGAAACTTTTCTTCATCCCCACATGACTAAGATTCAAAATGATCATTTTTGAATTGCTGAATAATTTATAAGTTGCACTAAAACTAAAGCAGCTGCAAATATTTTCTTCCATATAGTGAATTACATTCAAATGAAACCGATTATTAAAAATAAAATGATATTGGGCGGTTTCTCCATCCATCAGTTAATTGAATTGAGACGGCTCTAAATGAAAGCTTACGATCAGTTGCAGCTTACAAGAATGAAGGCAGGATTTAAGCGTACAAAATATTTGATGAATTCTGCCTTGTGTCACCAGAGAGAAGCCTTTCATTATCTATAATTAAGATTGAGTTACGACATTATGACTATTAACATTATTTTTGTAATGAACTATACAGTATACAGATGCATCATTCATAATAACATGCATTTAGAAAATAAATATTAATTTCATCAACTTTAAAAGCAGCATTTCATCTTCAAGTACTACTAGATGTACAAACTAGTAGTTTGATTTGTAGCATTTCTGTTTGTCTTCAGACTAAGATGTTTGCACAGTTCGCTGAATTCCTTGTGAAATGTGCGCGCTGTGTGACGCAGTATACGTCAAAGCCCGTTTTTCACTAGTTTTTTATCTGTAAAGCCTCTCAGTATTGGGAAACAGTGATGTCAGCTGCAGTGTGAGGACAGATGAAATAATGGCTTTGTTGGAATCTCTGGCTCAATGCAGCTCAAGGCCTCACCCAGACCGGCAGGAAATGAGCTCGTGCTGAAAGACTGTTGTTTGCAGGGGAGGAGCCTCTGAATCATGTCATAATCCACACATCAACTGTGAGGATTGATAGAGGAGTTGATGTGAGGCCACACGGGGGATGCTGAGCTCTTTACACTTTTACATTTTCTTTGGATTGCAGTCACTGCGTTTACATGTGCAGTTTGTGTTTGGAAATTGTCCTATTCAAAAGAATGTGAAACAGACACCAACAATGAATTATTTAATTGTTCTGTATCATTTTTTATTTGAAATATGAAGTTATTATTATGTAATATTTTCTTATCGATCCTGCCGCTAAATAGCCATGAGTTCCTGATGTGGCAATAAATAAACAGACAAACTTAAATTCCGAACCTTTTAGAAAATAAGTGTGTACATTTACAGTAAAGATTACTTTCTAAGGTGGAGGAAAAAAACAACATGTCAGTTGAGCATTTTTTTCTTGCAGAAAATGGCAATTTGTCAAAATAAGCATTATTCCAACAAATATATAGAATTTTTTTTCACACAATATTTTCTTTTATGTATTGTTTTGAAATATTCTGAAGTTTAAATATTTTAAATATTTTTCCCCTCAAAAAATATTTTTTTTGTTTAGTTTTTTTTGACCAAATGTCATTTTAAGCTCTAAATGATAACATTATTAATTTACTTTTAAAAGGAATGTCATTTTAGAGTTTGCAGAACAAAACTAAAATTATGATTTCCTCAAACATGTAAATTTAAATTTAGAGAAACTGAGAGTTTAAAAAACAAAAATTCCATAGCTGTTTATTGCATTTCTTTTTTGTCTAATTGGATATTTCAGATTTTCAGGCATTTTTCTACAAACTTTTGATTCATGCATGCATACGCTGACTGTGTTATACAGATTAATTATAGTCTAATATTGGCAATAATTTGCATAATGCCTACAAAATATGAAAATGGCAAAATTAAACATTTTCAAAATATCCAGAGTAAATGCTAAATTGACTTGTGATATAAATCCAGAGAAACTAAGTATTTCCTAATTTGTTTTCTTAGCTGTATATTGCATTTCATTTTTTATCTAATTGGATATTACAGATTTTCAGGCATTTTTCTACAAACTTTTGATTCATACATGCATACACTGACTGTGTTATACAGATGAATTCTAGTGTAATATTGGCAATACATCTTAATTTGCATAATGTATACAAAATATGATCATTACAAAATTTGGATTAATTTTTAAATATCCAGAACAAATTGCTTAACACACCACAGATTTAACTTGTGAAGTAGATGTAGAGGAATCTAGAGGAACTCTTAGTATTTCTTAATTTTTTTCCGTAGCTGTATATTGCATTTCTTTCTGTCTATTTGGATATTACAGATTTTTAGACATTTTTCTACAAACGTTTAATTCATATATGCATACTCTGACTGTGTTACACAAATTGATTCTAGTTTAATAATGACAATACATCTTAATTTCCGTAATACATACAAAATACAAAAATGACTAAATGAAATAACTTCAAAATATCCAAAACAAAATTGCTAAACCCCCCACACAATTGACTTGTGAAGTAAAAGTGTGAATTCACACCGTAGTTTCCGTGCCTCTGGACATCATAACCTTTACTCTTCTTAAAGCTCGTGCTCGTTTTTAGCACCTGTCAACCTGTGTGCCGATTTAACATATTTATGTTTTCCCCCCCGTCTACCCGCAGTCCTGAAATACATGCAGTTCATGGAGGACTATTCAGAGCCACTGCCTTCCGTTTTCTACCAGACGCCGCAAAGTGAAAGCATTTATGAGCAGCGCAATAGGAAGCGATTTCAGGAAGTGTACGGCCTCAGCGACTCCTTCAGCAGCAGCGACGAGACACTTCCTCCTCCAGCACTGCCCCCAAAACAGAGACAACTGGTGAGAGCTCAGTCACTTATAACATATTCACACCTGCCCTAAATGTTGATGCAATATTTTTTTAATATTCGACATCAATAAATCAGGGAGTCCACAGGGTCTTAAAAGTACCATGGAATGCTTTGAAATGTGCATTTTTATTCGATGTGTGACATAATCTCAACTGAAACATAAAGAGAGGGCGGGACAGTGTAGCTCCTCTCCTTTTTAAGAAATAGCATTTTGTTTGATCACAGCTCTGCCAGTAAGAGTGGTTGAGCTCAAGCACATCAAATGTGAAGCCTCTTGAAGGTGGTGAGGCATGTAAGATACTAGAGAGCATTTGATTGGTCACGATTTGATGAGAAACTGAAGATCGTTGTTTTATTTAGGCAGATTATATCGGTTTTATATCTCATAAACGGAAATTTTCTCACTGTTTTTGTGCGCACTAGCTTATAGATAACCTAAAAACACTGTTACTAACATCTAAAAAATATTTTAATTTCATGGGACCTTTAAAAAGTATGAAAAGTTCAATTTGGAGAAATGTAAGGCCACTAAAAAGTCTTAAATGCTATTTTGCAAGGTATTCAATTTTGTATAATTTTTAATTATACATTTTTGTATCGTGTATTCTGTAGCCTTTGATAAAATCCTGCCAGATTTGATATCACGCTGCTTTGTTTACTGCAGTAACCAAGGCAACACTGTTACTCCTGCTGTTATAGACCTTTGTCTTAGAACGCAAAATTACCCATTATGCTTTGGGTGTACAGTTAAAGTCAGAATTATTAACCCCCCTGAATTATTAGCCCCCCTTGTTTATTTTATGGTAATCTCTGTTTAACGGAGAGAACATTTTTTTCAACACATTTCTAAACATATTAGTTTTAATAACTTACTTCTAATAACTGATTTCTTTTATCTTTGCCATGATGACAGTAAAT
>CAIGQW010000259.1:8693657-8705092 GCA_903798125.1 Danio choprae
TAGATAGATAGATAGATAGATAGATACTGTAGATAGATAGATAGATACTGTAGATAGATACTGTAGATCGATCGATAGATAGATGTTTCTTCTATTTGTTCTCATGTTTGTATTGCTAACCCACCTCCTTTGACTTAGTTTTCATTGTTTTCTTTTTTCTCATTCCACGTGACTGAGCTGGAGGATTCACAGAGGTCTGTTGCTTAGTGTATTGTGCTCGGGTATTAAGTAGCCCTATGTGCTAGTATCTATATTACACATGCATTTAGCCATTTAATTGTGCTTTTAGTCTTAGTAAGTTCCTGCTTTTGTTCCCACACTCTCTGATTTGCAAGTACAAGCAGCTGCCAGGCTAAAAGCAGAAACGTTACTCTGTCATTATTTTACACCTTCACTGTACAACTCTTTCACTTAACGCTGCTTTTTTCCTGCTTCACAGTAATTTCCTGCTTCACAGTAACCTTAATTCTGAGTCTGAGTAGACATCACGTTTAACAGAGTAAAAATAGTGTCCACTTAGATTAAAATGCGATCAATTCAGTTCACATGATGCATCTGGCTACATAAAATCTCCAGCAGTGTTGAAAAAAATGCTACATTTGCTTGATTTTGCTGTCAATTGTGCAATCATAGCATCACAAAATCCTGGAGGGACTGATCTGAATTGAATATGCCAGTTTCTCGGTCTCCATTCAGCTCACATCTGCACTGTGCATGATCTCTGGCCTTTTTTCTCTCTTCCTTCCTTCGCTCTCCTCTTTCCTCCTAGGCTTCCTCACACTCTGCGTCTCCTTCCTCCTCCTCTTCCTCGTCTCTGTCTTGTCAGCTGCAGCAGTGTGTGTCTGGGCCCGGGCCCGGTGAGACAGAGTCCGCTCTCAGCCTTTCTGCATCTAACTCCTCTCTGAACCGCCAGGGCTCTCTGCCTGTCCCTACGGTGAGTCCCTGCTGCCTGTCCACTATCTAACATGTTTATTCTTCACCTTTTAATATCTTCTTTAAAGTCTAATATTCAGGAAACATCAGAACTTGCAGTGGTGCACAAGAATGTATGACAACTTTTTTTTTAAGCAAGGTAAAGAACTGTGAGAAATAAACTCCAGAATTGAGTTATGAACTTCCAATTTTGAGAAGAAACGTCAGAAATGTGAGATGAAAAATCATAGATTTAAAATTAAAGGCAATATTGTGATAAAAAAGTAGGCATTAGCTTTCTTTTTCTGTGACGAAATAAAAAAAGAGGGATTTAAAAAAATATATATTTAAATTCAGAATTCTAAAAAAGTAAAGGGAAGTTTTACAATATGTAAATTAGCAAGATTTTAACTTAAAGAAAATATATAAGCTCCCATTCGTATAAATTTAAAAAAAATTATAGTCAGTCACTTTTTTCTGTATGCAAAAGTTACAAATAATTGTGAGATATAAAACAAATATTAAACTTGCAACTGTAAAAAATAGAATGCACTCAAAAAATGTTTTTTGCAAACTGATTTAAAATGTTGAGTATTTTATTCGACAACTTATTTTTTTATGTTCAATGTAAATTAGTAAAAACAATTAAGTTAACTTTAGATTTGTGTCGGGACAGCAATTGTGTGGAACCCAGAATTTTTTACAGTGTAGTGACAAATTATGTCATTTTTTCAGATTTTTTTTTATGAGAAAAACGCGATTGATTGAAAAGGCAAATGTCCAGCTTTATCATTTTGAGGTGGAAAAAAACTGAAGATTTACATTTTGTGGAAAGAAGTCAGAAATGTGATGCGCAACTCATATTTATGTGTTTTTTAACTTGCAAATGCGTTGTATGAACCATCAATTGCAAGAAGAAAAAGTCCAAAGTATGCAATAAAAAGTTCTGTACAGGAAAAATTGTTTGTAAGAATTATAAACTTGCAATTTAGGGCGTGCTCACACTAGGCACAGTTGCATTCAACCGTGCCGGGGCACGACTGTCCCCCCTCTCCTCTCACCCGACGGCCCGCAGTCACATTGTATTTTACCTTCCGACCCTGAGCACTCATACATCATCAATGATGCAACTGTTCAGTTTAACAGATGAGAAGCGATCTCACTCAGTACTATGGAGATTGCTTTAGTTCTATTGTTTGTATTATTTAAGTTGTTTGGGATGCAGTGACACAGTTAAGTCTTTTGCTGAACACATCCACCACTTTTGATGCACATAAACTTTCATAAAATCATCGTGTTGCACATATTAGGAGGTTTGCTGAAGGTATCAGCTGATGTGCAACAAGGGGTTTGCGTCTTTAATAAACTATGACAGTTCGTGTTCATTGAAAAGTAAAAATTATTAATAAATCCACATGAAACGGTTCATATAGCCTAGTGTGAGTACTCCCTTAGTTAAAAGTTCTGTAACCTTTGTAAAAAAAAAAAATTAAGATAAAAAATATGAGATAAAAAAAAGTGAGATTTGAACATGCAGTAATCATTATCAGATGACAAGTCACAATTATTTTAGTTAATTTTTAGATTCATTTACATTTAATTATAAATTCTTTAATGAAACAGCCTTAAACAGAATAGTGTCAAGTAGCTGCCAGCACTGCAGTTTTACTTCTGTAGTTTTTCAATTCAGCTTCACATGCTGAGAAGTAGCACAAACATGCAAAGAGTGCTGATTGTCTAATTATTGACCGTGTGTCGCTGCATTTACCCCCGGCTACAAGGGGAAACATGTTGGTAATAGCCCACATGAATCACAGGTGCCGTAGCCTGTAGGCAATGAATAGTTCACAGCCTCAATTAACAGCAGCACTGCCTTGTTAGGGTTCAGTGATTTATTTATTTATTTTTATTTTTTCCACACGCCTCTAGAGATCTAAAACTGGAGATCTAAAGAGTCAAAGCCTTGTACCACACAGGGATCCTGCAACTGTGACCTGTTGAAAGCTCAGGTTAAACACACATCGTCCCGCAGGGTCTCGTTTGGATCCCCACCGTTAGGTGACTGAGCTGCCTGTTATGACCTTGTGTCTGCTGAGCTCTGTCCTTTTACTGAATAAAGGGAACACTTTTTATTTTTTTTGTTTTATTGGGAAAGAGAATACTAAATATAGGTTTGACTAATCACCAAGGACCAGTTTTTCATCTGGTTTTATTTATAACTGTTTTCTAGTAACAAAAGAAAAAAAAGCTAAAATTATTACAGACTGTATACAAAAAAATATTATTATACAAATGATAACTAGGAAAAAATTAAATATATAAAAAAAATAAAAAATAGTCCAGCAAAAGCATGCACCAGATACAGTGAAAAATATACACCTTAAAGTTGTGCTTGGTCAAATTTAACAAAATAAAAAAGGGAGTGGAGAAGAAAATAAGGTAAATTTGTCCTTGATTCATAAGCGCTCTGCTTTCAACTTTTAAAAAGAAAGCAAGGAAGGGGCCCCAGCTTTTTTCTAAGTTTCTAGAAGCAACACATTGCTGATAATGTGTCAATGTTAACAGGGTCAGAGTGTCTAAGCAGGGTTAATTCAATATCTATACTAATGTTTTTTTTCCAAACACTTATGAATACCACTGAAATATTTAATATTAAATATACAAAATATTTAATGTTTTGCTGATATATTTATTTATTTATTCATTTTGAATTAAAAAAAATTTTTTACATTATATATGTGAATGTGTATATATATAAATGTTTTAAATACATTTCTATGATTTCATGTCTTAGAACAGTGGTGTTTTTTTTGTTTTGTTTTTTTTTACACATTTTTGCTCTATTATTCTTTTATTCATTCATTCATTTTTCTTCGGCTTAGTCCCTTTATTAATCAGGGGTCCCCACAGCGGAATGAACCGCCAACTTATCCAGTATATGTTTTACACAGCGGATTCCCTTCCAGCTGCCAGCGGCCTTCTTGCTGTGAGGCGACAGCGCTACATACTCCACCACCATGCCATCCCTATTATTCTTTTCATTTAATGAAAAATAATAGATTCATAATAATATCAAATAGTCATTTTGAAAAATGTTATTAGAAAATTAAATACATCTGAAAATGCCAAAAAAGCTTCGCAAGAAGCAACAAGTACTTCACATGAAAATAACTGCAGTCACCATATAATATATTAGTATAAGATCTAGTAAGAATAAAGCTGAAACCCACAATAAGTGCAAAAGAAGAAACCCATAACTATAAAATAATTAGTACTTAATAACCAGTATACATCAAATGGGATAGAAGTTAAGATAGAAAGTAAAACTCATTAACTAAGAAATAAAATAAAATGCTTTAAAAAATCATTGGTGAAATATATATAGATATTTTAGTTTTTGTTTTTTAACAAATAGTTTTTATTATGAAACTATATATGTGTATATACAGTACGATTTCTTTTTTTCATCTAAATGAAATTGTCCCAGAAAACATTATAACTCTCTATTACATTTGTCTAGACTGGAAGTGCCCAGCTTGTTTTGACAGGAAACAGGCACGCTCAGTCTGACGTCAATCCACTTGTAATGTAGGCAACTGCTTTTATTATAATTGGAGTAATATATTTTATTGCATAATAAATGTTGCTTCCAGTTTAGACACTTTGTTAGGCTAATAAAAGATATCATCTGCTGGAAGAAGTATTTAATGTAATAGCCCTAAACAAATGTGATGTTATTTTTAATCCTATTTCTTTTGCTGCAGTTGAGGCACTCTCAAAGCCATGGATTACATTGGTTTTGCAACAATGAAGTGTGTTTCTGGCAGTCTACACAACATATGTAGTAGACTCACTATAACGCTCATCTTCTTGCCAGGTTTCCAGGTGCTGGTCATGCAGCCTTTAATTTCAACCCCGCCTAAAAGCAACAGTGTATTTGAGCTGTTTTTCAGCCTTGTGGCCATAGGCTTTACTCTGACGCCTGCCTGTGCTTGTGCTGTCCTCCCTCTTGTTTTCATGTAGAGTGAAAGCGCTAATGATGAAGGTGGGGAGGGTGAATACGTCAATCTGTATTCATCCAACCAGGCCAATGGAGATGTGACTCTCTCCAATGGAGTAAGTAACAGCATGTCAGCTGTTGGTGGCCTCACATGCTGCGTTTTGTGCTGTTTGTGACTGTAATGCTTGGCTTTGCTTCATGCAAATAATTGCTAATTTACTTGACGCTTGCCGCCAAGGTGCACTCTGTGCGAGTGTGAAGAATCAACAACAAGAAATATCTTGCATGTTAATCTGAGCCTGTTTTAACTAACAGCGTCTGTCAATATTGTTCCTCAAGACAATATTGTTTTATGCTTGGTGGCTTTGACTAGTGAAATGTCATTGGTTCAAAATCCTGCTTTAAATGTTGGATATTAAGTGTCTAGTAGGGCTGAACGATAGATCGAATGCGATTGTCGTGCGCATTTGTCTGTAAAGCCGGCTATTTAATAAGAGCCATAGTTCACTGACAAGCTACGCAAGTCAAATCGCCTATAATTAATCTGTGATATTGATGGCTGTTTGTGTAGCTTGCCCTTTGTAGTAAATGTTGCTTAATGATAAACCTGAAAGCATGTGCATATACCACATATAATGACGTTTTTACTCAAAAACTCTCTTCATGGCTTCAGCCGAGTGTTTGAAATCAATTCTCCTGTGAGACGATGTGTTTACTTACACAGAATAAAGCACACAGCATATTTCATAGTATTCTAAGCCATGGCAAAGGCGTTGCATTGTTACATACTTTATTATCATGAGAATTATAATAAGAAGAACTCCAATTAACCATATGTTGTCGTGGTCATGTGTTTATTAATTCCGTTGAGTGAATTGAAAGCAGTTTTAATCTTCTGTTTATCTAACAAACGCTTTAAGGATTTCCCATATAGACTGCTATTTCCTGGGTTTTTTTTGGGCATTTTTGATTGTTCTCTGTGATTCTAAACAGAAAGAGCGCCCTCTGGCCTTCTGGAGGAGATTTACTGCTGATCACATCACCGTACTTTCCTCACATGACATGCAAGACAAATCGCAAATGCTGTTTTATGTCAATTTATCGTTCAGACCTAGTGTCTAGTACAGTGGTTTTCAACCTGTGTGTTGTGACAGTATTGCAGGGAGGTATTGCAGGGGGTTGATAAGATAATAGTTATGTTATATAGATAAAATCAACAAGGTTACATTTGCATTGGGCCTGCATGATTAATTTATTTATAAACCGAAATCACGATTTGAAAGGGTGCGATTTTCCCAAAAGCGACGATTATTTCGATACACTATCAAATATAGTAACAAGCATCTAGTTTTTGCCACTTTAGCTTCTGACATTTGGAAAGCACATTACCCTGAACAATATGAAAAATGTAACACAATCTAAATGTTTCCTTGATGGCCTTTTAGCTTTAGAATTATTCGTGTTCTTTGCACTTTAAATGGCAAAAACGTTTGCTGTCGTTGTTTCAATCTTAATGTAGGTTATCATCAGTGTGTTACTGATTAAGAAAAAAAATAGTTTAGTGTTTGGATTTTTAAAAGTGAAGATTTTATATATAATTTATTTTATTTTATTTAAGATTAAGTAGTTATTTTCTTAATTTGCATGACAACTATCAACATTATTCCAAAAAATGGCAACAATGTTTAAGAGGTGCTGTTAAAACCACCACATTAAACCTGTTTTTTTGGTGCTGTTAAAACCACCACATTAAACCTGCAGCTCTTGTGTGAAATAGTAGTACATAGCAATTTTGATCAGAAAAAATGCAATTAAATTCTGTTTCTCCAAATCGTGCAGCCCTTATTTGTTTTTGTTCAAATTTTGCACGGAAACATGATTGGTTATGAGTTAAAATAGGTTGAAAACCACTTGTCTAGCGTGTCTTTTTGTGCAGAAATTTGCTTGCAGTGTGGGGGAAAAAAAATAAGTCGACCGAAAAAAGGCTTCTCATTTTTAGATGACTTTGTTGGTAGACGTTGTTGTGAAATCGAGCTGGTGGAGAACTTTCGAGAACCAAAAAGAGGAATTGGGGAGTTGATGATTGTGTGCTTTTCAAAAATAAAACCTGCAGCTGAAGCAGTAGTTATTAAACCTCTTAACAGATCATCAGATTCATCCTGATGTGGGTCATCTTAGTGTTTACAGGCTACTGTATTGTTATGTTGCACAGTCACATCAACGGTATGCTTTTGGATAAATATGCAAAAATAATTTGAGACTGTAAACACTTGTGATGCCTCAGTGATGCTTTTGTGTGATTTTTATTAACTGCCAAATGATTTGTCTAGCCTCATGATTGATAATCACATCATGCATGTCATGCACTTTGTCAGGCTGATTTACTGCGGTTTTATTACATGCACTACCATTCAAATCCTTGAGTACGATATTTTAAAATAAACCCTATTTATATTTTAAAAGGATGAAAACTGATAAATGTAACATGATTTCTTTAAGGGATAGTTCGCCCAACAAATTAATATGTGTACACAGTATTTACTTGTTTGTTTGAGTGTCTTTGAACACAAAAGAAGATACTTTGAAAAATGTTGGAAACCTGTAACCATTGAATTCCATAGTATGGAGAAAAAAATACTATGGAAGTCAATGGTCACAAGTTTTTAGCATTTTACGAAGTATCTTTTTTTATCCCTCTTTTTAAATGATGACATAATTTTCAGTTTGGGGTAAACTATCCCGTTAAGAAAAGCTGTTTTCAATACTGATAATAATGATGATAATAATAAATGCAAACCTGCTCATTTCAATGATTTCTCAAGGATCATGTGACACTGAAGACCTAATAAATTGTAGTTGTATTATATAATATTACTGTTTAATAGCAAATTCAGCCTTGGTGAGCTTAATAGACTACTTTCAAATGCCATACCAACCCCAAACATTTGAATGGTTGATTGTTATGTAGTGAAACTTAATCTATATTTAATATATTGTGTTGTCTTCTCAATATCCCCCACTCAAAGTTTTGTGTAATTAACTGGCACATTGTACTCTTCCCTGTATTTTGCATCCTACCAAGATGCAGCCCAGTTGTCCTCTATTGGTGAAGTGTTTTCCCCAGCGATGTCTCTCCATTTATTTATTTATTTATATATTTTTTTGTGATAATCATTAAATATTTGTTCTGTCATTGCCAGGACTCTTTTTGTGGTGCTGAGGATTCACTCCAGGACTCCGCTATTGAACACATCAAAGATCCGGCTGACAGAGAGGGGTAACAGACCTTGGTTTAAACTCTCTCTCTCGGTTTAGTTGTGCATCTTTTAAAGGTGCAGTATGTAGGACTGATTACAACATCTAGTGGTTAAACTAGATATTGGGGACCAAATTCAAAATATTGGATAGGGTTTTTTTTTTTACCCAGCCCCTTCTTCTCAGATATGACGCACACCCGGGTTGCCAGATTGACGATACCAACAGATTGTGAGCATGCCTGAAGATAAGCTATACACTGTAAACTGCTCACCTAATGTTTACATTTATAATATTTGTATTGCTTGCAAATCTCATGTGAATTTTTATAACTGAATCTGCAAGGTGGTTTCTGAAGGTCGCGTTTTTGGCTGCACCTGGATATTTTGAGGAAGCCTAAGGTGTGTTTTCCACCAAGGCAACCTGGGGTACCAAAATATAATTGTGTAAATTGGCAGTGGGCGGAGTTACACAGACCAAAACAAAGACAGACATTTCGACACGGAACGCACATTTTCAAAGTAGAATAAGTGACTTTAGCATGTTTTTTTCAGATAAGGAAGCATGTACACTTAGCATGTTTCTTAAAGTCTGTGTAAAATGTTTATTTTGCTACCTCACATTGTTATTCTTAAGTTGAATAATGAATTAGTGCAAGTTGTTTTGGTAATCTTTAGTCAGAGTCTCACCAAGTCTGGTTTCCAGAGCAGCTGCATAGCAGTATTCTTAACCACGCCCCTCTTATCGTTAGTTTGCTATGAGGCAATGATACGCAAAAGAAAGCCCCACCCCTACTCTATATTTCATTTCAGTTGGAATACATCAACACACTGAAACAAAGGTCTCAGCAACTCCCAGTTCACGCAGACTTCTTATATCTGCAAATATATTATGATATGTTTATGATTTAGTCAAAACTTACATACAGCACCTTTAAAACTATTTCAGAGATTAAAATGTGTGGCATATGGTCATCTTTTTCCTCACACCAGAAAGCCACAATTTTCATGTCTTATTTTTTTGGTCACCTGTACTCGTTTGCAGTTGGAAGCAAAAGTGTGTGGACTCCGATTTGACCTCAGAAGAGGTGGATGAGCTCTGTCTGATTGACCACGAAGAGATCATGTCTCGCATAACACTAAAGCAAGAGGTAAACTTTTGTGTTCGCTATTACATATAGTATGCACATATACAGGAAAAACAAGTGCATCGTTTGTGATGATAGTGAGAGCATTAGTTTTCACTCTGCTGCCCTCTGCCTGTGACTTAACGCCATTGCAGTGATGATTTGAAGCGTATATGAAATACAGATGTTCACACTCCAGTGTCAGGACAATTTCCACTGACACAATATAAAACACAGTTAAGAGATGGTTCACCCAAAAATATAAATTCTATCATCATTTACTCACGCTTTACTTGTTTAAAACCTTTATGAGTTTCTTTCTTCCGTTGAACACAAAAGAAGATAATTAGAAAAATGTTGAAAACCTGTAACTGTTGACTTCCATAGTATTTGTACTATGGATGTCAGTGGTTACAGGTTTTTAACTTTCTTCAAAATATATTCTTTTGTGTTCAACAATAGAAAGAAACTCATAAAGGTTTTGAATCACATGAGTAAGAGTAGAGTAAATAGTGAGTAAATAAACATTTTTCGGTGAATTATCCCTTTAATAAGTGGACCACTCTACAATAAACATATGACAACTGTGCTGTGACCAACAGCAAACAGACCAACTATATAGGGCTTCACAAACTAGCGATCCATCTACTAGTAGATTTTGCAAATATTATTTAAACTGATTACAAGACGAGCTCTAACTTTGACCTGCATAATGAAAACCGCATAATCTGTGTTTCTCAGAATGATGACGGCCCTGATGTTAGAGCGGGATCAGGCGATATTTTATTAGTTCATGCCACTGAAACCGACCGCAAAGGTAAGAATAATCTTATCTAATCTGGGCCAGTCAGATATATTGCGTTTAATGTTTATTTATTAAACAACAGATGAGCTAAACAAAGTAGGAGATTTCAAATGTGGTGTTAATCTGACATTCAAAAGTTTGGTGTCAGAGAGATTGTTTTATTATTATTACAAATGTTTAAATGTAATACTTTTATTCAGCAAAGATGCAGTAAATTTGTCATCTTTAATGAATTTTATAATAAGAATGATGTAATGTTACTAAATGTTTATATTTCAAGTAAATTCAGTTTTTTTTATTTGTTTCAATATGTAAAGTAATAATAAATGTTTCTTGAGCATCAAATCAGCATATTATATTAATTTCTAAAGGATCATGTGACACTGTAGACAGGTTGTCATCACAGGAATAAATTACATTTTAAAATAAATGAAAATATTTTTAATCGTAATAATTTTTTTTTTTACTTCAATTTTGACCTCAGATTTTTGAATGTTAAATGAATTTATTTTTAACATTTGTTTTCACATTTATGTTGCATTGTTAACTCTTCATCTATAATTCTGATTAAATAAATGTGCCATGTGTGCTCTCTTGTAGATCGGGTTTTATACTGTGAAGCTTTCTTGACCACGTACAGAACATTTCTAACCCCAGAGGACCTCATTAAAAAGCTCCGCTATAGATATCCTTTCTGAGATGGGTGCATTATTAGTCTTTGCATATCTAACCTTTGTACACCAAGCATTTTTTTTTCTTTTTTGCCCTTGACTCTGAACACGTATACCAGATTCTCTCTCAGTTCTGACAGCATCAAACAACGCGCTAGTAAAAACACCTTCTTCGTGCTGGTGCGTGTCGTGGATGAACTTTGGTGAGCTGAAACTCTTTACAATCACAGTTGAAAGGCAAATTTACCACTTGTGCAAGCTGTCAAAGTTCCTCTGTTGTGCATTTTATGAACTATGTAATAGAACGTATTTGTTACTTATTTGGAGTTATTTTCACCACTTTTAGATCTTTTAGAACCTTTAGATCCAAAAGTAGGACAATTAGCATAAACCTACATAGGTTTGTAACAAATGTACTTAATTAGGGTGTCTGTTGGATCTTAAAAAGTCTTAAATTCTGAAATATGGTGTTGTTAGGTATCTGCTTGTTAACTCTAAAAACCTCTTTTCAGTCATATAACACATTGAAGTGATTTCTTTTTTTAAAATTAAATCATGGTGTACACAACAGTCTCTGGACTTGCTGCATCACAAACATCAATATTTTAACAATTTATAAAAAATCAATCACTTCCTGGCCATCTGATATTAGGCATGGTTTTATAT
>CAIGQW010000259.1:8710092-8731065 GCA_903798125.1 Danio choprae
TTTTGTTTATTATTTTTTAGTTTTTCCCTAATTCTTTTTATTTTGTGGTGTTTCATTTTAATTTAATTACACTTTATTAACAGTTTATTTCAAAAAGAATGTAAAATCAATTAATCTAACTTGCTAATTATTATTATTTTATTTAGTTTTATTAAAAATCTATATTTTGTTTTGTTTTAATTAATTTAATTAAAAAAAAAATATTAAAATGTCATTTGTGTGACTTCTCATTTTTCCAGGCACTATGACCTCAAACACAACGATGACATTGTCTCCTTCTTCAACGACTTCAGTGATCATCTGGCCGAAGAGGCATTGTGGGAGCTTTCCTTAAAGATCAAACCCCGCAACATCACCCGGCGGAAAACAGATCGAGAGGAAAAGACATAGCTCACAAACAAACCACTCTCCGGTGAAGTTGCAGAACACAGCAATCAAACGTTACTGTAATGGCAGCTACGAGACTGGAAACGATACTGTATTTCTGTTACAGTTTACAGAACATTTTTTAAAAGAAAAAAGAAAACAAAAACATGATTAGATTTTATTTTGTACTTGCACTGAACCTGTATGGACATTTGAAGTGGAACAGCGCCAAGACAGTAAACGAGATTTCGTTTGAGATCATAACCTGGGATTTACGCTGATATCCCAGAACCGTCTCGCCATCTGGATGTTTGCAGTGTGATTTGGAGTCCAACTGCAAACTCGTACCGTGATTCCCAATCTGGCGCTTTGGGTGTTAAAAGTTCTGAATGACTGATATTTTTATTTATTTATTTTGTATGTAACAAATGCACATTAAGACTCTTTGGGTTTAGAGGGATTGCTGTACGCTTATCTGCTGAATTGAACAGCTTTGAGCATATACGATAATAGGTCACGATGCGGTTATTAATAGCAGTTTACGATTTTATTGTTTGTTCTTCGCAAATAATATTAAGAGTGTGTTCACACTTGGCAGGTTTGTTTTAAAACCAACTGGTGCGAATAAAGCCTCATTTATACTTCTGCGTTGAGTGATCGTCACGAGTTTATGCCGAAAATGTGTGTGAGGCTACAGTAACTCACACTCATTCACAAAAAAGGCGGGAAACGGCTCTATGAACTTTAATCATAAAATAAACACAAAACAAAGGTATCCATATCAAGCTCCTCTGTGGGACTTGTTAAAAAAACACACAATGGGTTCCACACAATTTCTTCAAGTTGTCCCAACACAAAACGATTAAGTGAACTTAATTGTTTTTACAAATTTAAGTGGAATTACTATAAAAGAATGATGTTCTCTCGAAAAAAATCAAGCAGCAAAAGTGCAGCCTTGCTCCGCCCCAAAACTCTTGGCCCCGCTCACACTCATCACATTCTACCAGGCTGACCAATCACAGGTCTTGCGCCTCGTTGCGATGTATAGTTCCATTTTTTTGAGGGGTGCATCAGGGTAGATCGGGTATGCGATGTATAATATGGCCTTAAGTATGAACACAGCTTTTACAATTTTGATGCAACTAAAATATGATCACAACACGACCCAGAGACATGTAAGGGGCCATTCACATATCGCATCTAAAAGTGCGTGGAAAGCGTGAGCCTTCACTATTTTCAACATGCTTTGCACTCACGCTCCTTTGTTGTTGGTCGTTGTTAGGCGACCATCAACCATTTTCTCAGAGGATGACAAACTAACCAAGCATTGCTGCAGCTCTGATACAAGTTTTATTAATGGAGAAAATAAAAACACTGCAGTGTTTGGGTGCTCTGTGTTTGTCTGAAGTAATTAGTCTACCGAAATGTGTAGATTAAATATAGAGTATGAAGCTGATCGTTCAGTTCTTGTCACGTGACTCGCGGTGCGCTCACGGCATTCTGAAAAGTTACGATTTTTTCAGCTAGGTAAAAAAAACACGAGCGTGTCGTGCCGCTTGTGCGTCGCTCCCAATATGCGTGCACAAGCCGCGCGTCTCATTGGAAATAACAAACTTGTGTGTACAAAAGACGCAATATGGTAAATGCTCCTAAAGCTGCTTTTCCACTGCTCTGTACATTATGGTTGAGCTTGCTTCATTCGGTTTTCCTTGGCTCGATTTGCATTTTCACTGCAGTTTAGTACAGCTTAAAGTGGGTGGGATTATTGATAATAATTATAATAATTCCTTACATTTATATAGCGCTTTTCTGGACACTCAAAGCGATTTACAAATTGGGGGAATCTCCTCATCCACCACCAGTATGCAGCATCCACCTGGATGACGTGGCGGCAGCCATATTGTGCCAGACCGCAGACCACATACCAGCTGATTGGTGGAGAGGAGACAGAGTGTTGAAGCCAATTATGACACACGGGATGGTTAGGAGGCCATGATGGACAGAGGCCAGTGGGCAAATTTGGCAAGGATGCCAGAGTTAAACTCCTATTCTTTTTCGAAGGACATCCTGGGATTTTTAATGACCACAGAGGGTCAGGACCTCGGTTTAAGAGAGAAAGGGGAAGGATCGGTAAAGGACCTAGAGCCAGGAATTGAACTTGGGTCGCGCTATATGTCGACGCAATTAATCACTAGACTATCGGTACTGACTATATGTCACAACTTTTAATGGTATGGCTCGTGAGAAACCTCACCCGAGGTGGTACTAAAATAAGTAGCAGGTACTAGGTATAGAATGCAGTAGACAAGCCTCCTAAATTGAGCATAACCTTGCAGTGGAAAAGTGCCTTAAACAAACAAAAAACACATGACAAAGTTTCACAAGATGGAACTATAAAAGCGACAGAATTCTCAACTATGCCAGTTTTTTTGTCACAGTCACAACATTACCTATCACAGTTCAATACAGGCATTAGAAATGTGTCTCCTTACAGCAAATCTTTATTTTTGTGTGTTTCTGGTGCTTTTTTGACTCATTTATACATTGATACGCTTCTCGATTTTCAAATTATAATGATTAAGTTCTGTTCAGACTTTAAAAATAATGCTCGCATAAGTACTTGGCCAACCTGGATGGTATATGAATAATTTTCAGAATGGACCACCATATCTGAACTGCAAGTGTGAACACACCTTAAAAGACACTTTTCTGGATTTGAGCTTCTGAATTTCTTGGGAAACAATAGCGTGCTGGTTTCATTGCACAAACAACAGCCATGTTTTCACATTTTTGTCCATATGAAATTCATCATCACAACTCTTTGAGGCCTATTTAAAATCTGTTGTCTTCCAATTAGTATTAATTGCTAAGAATCAGGGAAAATCGTTATTTTGTTACCTGTATTTATTTGTATATTTATGTGCATAAATTAACATTCTTGTTTGTTTTTTTTCCTGTGATTATGAATTGTTACAAGTGTTTGTCTGGTACATTTCAACATTTTGCACATCAGCAAGGTACAGAGTTTCTTTCAGCATTATTGTAGAGTTTCCAGAGCCTTCTTCATGATCAGAAACCTACTATCAAGCGCTCGAAGCTGTTCAAGAGGTAGTGTCAATGTGATTTATTGGATATAATGCAGTTTTCCTTTTGTTTTTTAAAAGGATTTTACATTTGCAGAGAGATTTTCCTCTGTTGTCGTGAGATGTGATCAATTGTGCACTTTGAAGTTGATTGTGAGAAACAAACTGTTGGATTTGAACAGTTTGACTGTGTGGACATGATGAGTATGAGCCCTGCAATGATTCTTATGATGATGATGATGATGATGATGATGACAACCTGATTTTTTAACAGCATATTAGATTACAGATGGTTTCAAAATCCCAAAGACATCAGACCGCATATCACCACTGTCTGAGTATGATGATGAAGAAGAAGATGATTCAGTTGCATAAGTCACACAACTGACATGTATCTCTGTACACAACATAACCCTGTGAAACCTGGTAAAACAATATACATATCAACATTGTCTGTTTTTGTGTGACTGCGGATCGGGGTGTGCGAAATTATTAATTTGTGAGTTTTAATCGTGTGAGCTGACTTAATCGAGTGTGTCATTTACTGAGAGAAACCAATCATCTTTAAGAGTGTAAACACGTTCACCTTTTGAATACAGTTTGAATGATTTTATAGTTCAGGTTTTGAAAGCAAAAATATCCCTGCATGTGTTTCTCATTTCTTATAAGATACACAACATCACATAAGCATTTCTTTTTTTGCCATTTCCTATTGCAGTTGCATCATTAATTTTATACAGTTTCTATTAAGCAAGTTACATTTCAGACATAATATTGTCTTTTTTTCTGTTTGTCAACAAAAATAGTTAGGTGCCGAACATTTGTACGTTTCAGTGCTCTGCAGTTTTTCATTTCTGAATGAATCATATGAGTTAAAGACCCAGTGATCCATTCATAAATATTTTTAGTTTCCTGATTGAATCATCGGTTTTCAATGGATCTTTAAATGATTTAAGGACTCACTCCTTGAAACCCCTAATGGAAGTTTTAGGTTAATGTTTATTTGTAATATTATCTGTGACAAAAAAAAAAGCATTTTTCAAGCATAAACACAAACGTAATCTTTGATTTAATATTTGAATATATTAGTTGATCAAAAATAATAAGACTTCATACAAATTAAAGAAGACCTTCACTAAACTCTCATTCAAATGACAATAATTTATATAGGCTACCTTTAGAAGAATCATTTGGTGACATGAAAAAAGTAAGGATCACAGTAAAGCCCCAAAATATATATTTTATTTGTTTCTTTGTGTGTAATTTGAAATAATCGTAAAAATAACTACAGTTTAGTCATTTAGACAAGTTAGAATAAATTATTAACTTTTTTTTACATAGTATTTTACTCTGAATGACGGAACAGTTTTCCACACATATACCGCAATAGTCACAAAGATTATTTGGAAATTAAAGCAAACTATTTTTGCATTTGATGTTTCATGTGTATAGAAAAATAATCATTCGTACAGCGAAAAAAGCTAATTTGAGAGAAATTTGTTTCTCGTAAATACTGTGAAAACATTGTCAAAGTTACTCGATAAATGTATTTTTAAAATACGCTGATTTGTTTGTATATCATATACTGTTAAACTGTGGAACTAAAACAAAACAAATGAAACCTAATTAAAAGTTCATTTTTGCTGAAATATTGTAAACAACACTTGCCAAGAGCGGCGACTCTTCTTTTGGCGATCAATCCGACTTTTATTTTGAAATATTATTGTTTCCTGCCGTTCAAAAAAAATCTCTCCGTCACTGCTGTTTTCCGCTGCGTTGCGACTCGTTTATTTAGCAGAATCGAGCTTTCAGTGTCAAATCATTTGAAGATGAATGTGATCGATCATGTGCGGGATATGGCAGCGGCCGGACTGCACTCTAATGTCCGGATCATCAGTAGTTTACTCCTGACCATGAGCACCAACAACCCGTGAGTGCGTCACTATATAAACACATCTGGAAGACTGTCCAACTATTGGATATTAAGTCTGATGTGTTATTTATTAAATACAGATATGTGTTGTCATAATACAGTAAGCTTATGTGAAGTAATATGATGTAATATAATAAGAGTAACAATAGCATCAGGACACTAGTCCACAATATTGAGGTAATGTTGGTTTTATATTCAAAATAACATTAGCACTATTTAATTGACTGTGATCAATGGTGTACTTTGATAGTCGCTTGCTGCTAATATGACTTCACTATTTATCATTTGCAAAGAATCCTTTTCTAAAATTATATTATTAAGGAGAAAGTCAGAATGTGTGAATATCAAACCAAATTTACCTCAATGTCCACAATTCACTATGGTAACCATTGTTTTTCCAAAAGTGCTAGTTATTTATTATTAACGTTAGCTATCATAGTTTTGGGGCATCTTCTTTAGACAAAGCAAGGCAAGTTTATTTATATAGCACATTTCATACACAATAATAATTCAAAGTGCTTTACATAAACAAGAATAAAAGAAACATGCAAATAAAAATGATTAAAACAGATTAAAATGTGTTAAAACAGGTAATAAAAGATTGAAAAAGAAGAGAGAGACATTCTGTAGGAATATGTTTATATTATGTCTCTTCGCAAATATTTATACAGTATATCATATGTATATATACAATTTTAATGTCTTAATTATCGTAGTGACGTAGTGACCATTGTTGTTTATTTGTTTGAGTGTATGTTTGGTTATGTTTATTAACTGAACACCCCTGGTTTAATTTACATTTCTCTTGAAGGTGTTAATATATTGTATTTTACTGTGCAAATTGTAATAATTATAGTGTCTGCATTATTTTGGCAGATCATAACATTATTATTATGTTTAGGTGTTTCTGATTAGATTTGTTAATTAAACTCCCAAAGTTAAAGTTATATTTCTTCTTATGAATTTTTCTTAATTGTACGTATATACACATTTTTAATGTTTTAATCTTAATTAATATCTGTAGTGATTCTCTGTTTAGGTAAAACTAAAACATGATTTGTTTTTGTATTTTTGGATCGGTTTATTAATTTAAAGGTGAGGGAAACCAGAGCATCTGGAGGAAACCCACGCCAACACAGGGAGAACGTGCAAACTCCACACAGAAATGCCAACTGGCCCAGCCAGGACTCGAACCAGTGACCAGTGGTAACCACTGAGCCACCATGTTGCCCTAAAAAAGAAAATAGAAATTACAATTAATTAATTGCAAAATAGAATTAATACCCATGGCTTCTCACTATACATTATTAAGCCAGTGATCAGTCTGTGCAAGAAGCTGAACATTATTTAAACCTCTACTACCTTTAATTGGAAGCTTCCAGTTGTTTATTGATGTATACAAGTGTGCTCATACTCATTCAATAGCAGAATATTCACTAGTTATTTTTTTTTCTCTTTTTCAGGGAGCTGTTCTCCCCATCTCAGAAGTACCAGCTGCTGGTGTACCATGCTGATGCCATCTTCCATGATAAAGAGTACAGGAACGCGGCCTGCAAGTACAACATGGCTCTACAGCAGAAGAAGATGCTCAGCAAGACATCTAAAGTTCGTCCCTCCAGCACAGGCAGCACAACATCTGCGTTGCAGGCACAGGTCAGCTTCACAGACGTTTCAGCATCAATACTGCAATGTGCACATCCGCAATAGTCACATCGCTGGATCTGCAATGTCAATTATGACTTATTATTAACCAGGAGCTTGTAGGTTAATGTCAAAGTATTGTGGATTGAAAGTTTATTAATTGCATTTTGTTTTTTTGTTTTTTTCTTAAACATATCAAGTGAGTTTAAAGCATCCAGGCACAAGAAATAATAACAAGACTAATTTAATTACATTTTTATAGTAAACACTGCCAAGTGTCATTTTACGTTAGATTTTTAAACTGCCATTAAGATTTAACAGACAAATATAAAACACTTTTTTTTAATCTCATTTGTCATTTTTTGCCCCTCAAAATCTAGTTTGAAATTAATTTAATAATTTACGCTTTTGCACTTCACTATAAATTCAGGCCAAACATTCTGAAATAGTGAATTCTTCTCAAAAAGAGTTATTTGATCCATTTGGTGAAATACATTTCATATCGTAATGTATATCGCTGAAAAAACAAAATATTGCAATGCCATTTTTTTTCCGGTATCGTGCAGCCCTACCATGGTGCTTATTCACTGAAATACCATAGTTTTCTATTCTTCCATTGCTTAAAGTTCATGTGAAATCAAATTTTACAATGTTTATTTCGCTAGGCTGTCATGTTTAAATTGAACAATTAATCCAAGCAAGTGAATCCACTGAAAAACAATGTTTGTTTTGGTTATCTTCAATCAAAGGCCCAATCCCAATTCTATTTTCTTTTTTTTTCTTTTTTTTTTTTTTACCCCTACCCCTTCCCCTAGGCCCTTTAAACAGAGTGTGAAGGGGAAGGGCTTCAAATTTTACCTCTAAGAAAAAGGGGAGCACTACAACACCAGCACACGTCATCATATGTCATCATGATCTTTTACTTCATGTGAAATCGACGACGGCGACTGCTGTAGTTATTCCAGATGCATTTTTTTTATTTATCTTTAGGAAATCACTGAAGGCAACGATATCATCTTATCATAATGATATAATGTGGCAATAATCTCATAACTGTACTGTGCATTTACACCGTGGCCATATTCATCTATGTAAACAGACTTTTTGTACCCCTTGGTTTCGAGTGTGGTCCTGAAAAATCTCTGTTTCAATGGCTATCTAGCCCTTTCCCTTAGCCCTACGCCTTCAAGCTAAAGAGAATTGGGAAACCCCTATCCCTTCACAGGTATGCCAAAATGAGGGTAGGGGTAAGGGGAAAGGCTAAGGGGTAGAATTGGGATTGGGCCAAAGTCTGACCATTTACTTCTGTGTTTGGAGTGGTGGTCCTTCTTTGTTGATATGCATTATTTGTAACCATTCCCCCTCTTACCATTAAACCATGTTCTAACAACATGCTGTGACACAATAAAAGCTATCGACGATATGCAAAATTTCTATTTTCGAATGGTTTGAATACCATTTTACATGATATTTTTTTCCCATACTATTGAAAGCAGCAGCAGCAGATAGTTCACCTCAGATCTTAAAAATAAAATAACAAGCAAACTGTGACTCAGTCCAAACTAACAACACCAGTCACTCAGTAGCCTATTAATAATGTTAAAGAGGTTAAATATGTATTAATTAGATTAAAAGCCTTTACCATTTCGTTGGGAGTGCAGAGGCTGGTATTTAAATGTTTTTGTCATATCGTGTCATGTTTGGTGCAGACAGATAAATTGCTTGTCGCTGGAATCTTGTCACGTCACGTGTTGTTAGGACGCAGTGTGAGTTTGCTATGAGGGAATGATGCACAAAAGAAAACCCGCCCCCTACTCAATATTCTGTTCCATTTGGAAGTACATCAACATACTAAAATCAAAATCTCGGCAACTTTCAGTTCACGCTGACTTTAATCATTCATGTTTACAACATTAACTACATCTGTGTTAAATGAATACAGTACAGTCAAAAGAAAAATTATTTAGACACCAGATATATATATATATATATATATTATTTTTTACTAGAGGGTGTAATAAACTATAGTTCATTTATGTAAGTGAGAATGGCAAAATAGACTAAACTGTGACATATTATAGATTTAAATGGTTACAGTACTTGTGGTAACTTTGTATTAGCATATTTTTGTATTAGATTATCATTGTGATGTTTGTAATGGCTGAATAATATCTCATGCTCACATTTGTTGACATTTGATTGCTGCTTTGATTAACTACAGAACCTGCCATCAGAGATTGAAGTGAAATACAAGATCGCAGAGTGTTACACTATTCTCAAGCTGGATAAAGATGCCATTTCTGTACTCGATGGGATTCCTTCACGCCAGAGAACACCAAAGGTCTGTTTGTTTTTTTTACATGCTGGACTTCTGTGTCTGATTCATTACTCCAGTCTTCAATGATCCTTCAAGAAACATTTATTATTATTATAATTTTATTATTATTATTATTTGCATTATTATTCATTCATTCATTTTCCTTCGGCTTAGTCTCTTTATTCATCAGGGGTCGCCACAGCGGAATGAACTGCCAACTTATCCAGTAAATGTTTTACACAGCGAATGCCCTTCTAGCTGCAACCCAGTACAGGGCTCGAAATTTTTTCTATGCGATCTCAAAATATATTTGGGAGCATTTGTGCGAGTGAATAAAATTGTTATCACTGCAAAATGTTCACCTGGAAGAAACCCACGCAAACCTGGGGAGAACATGCAAACTCCACACAGAAATTCCAGTTGACCCAGCCGGGGCTCGAACCAGCGACCTTCTTACTGTGAGGCGACAGCGCTACCCTCTGCGCCACTGTGTTGCCCTATTTGTGTTATTATCATTATTATTATTATTATTATTATTATTATTATCTGTGGTAAACTTTTGAGCTGCTTTATATTTTTGTGAAGCCTGTCATACAGTACCATTCATTAAATTGTTCAAGAGAGAATGAGTGAGTAAAACAAAGGAAGTATTTAAAGAGTCATAAAAATGTTTCCACAAAACTATGAGGCAAGAAATATATTAAACATTGATGATTATTAAAAAAACATTATTAAGGATTGAGTACCTACCAATAATGACCTACCAGAACAGCTTATTAGAATGATTTCTGAAGGATCATGTAACACTGAAGATTGGAAATCACAGGAAAAAATTTAACTTTAAATTGTTTATTAATTTTAATTAAAATTATTTATTAATTAAATTAATAATTATTATTTATTATTATTTATTATTTATAATCATTCAGTAAGGAAAAATTGCTGTTATTTAAAATTTATTTAAAAAATTGCAATAATGTTTCAAAATTTGATGGGTTTTACTGTGTTTTAGGGCTAAATAAAAGCCTTTTCTTTTTTTTTTTCTTTTTCTTTTTTTACAATATTTTGATTTCATTGCAATATGAACAATTTCTCCACTCAATGACTTGAATTGCTCTGTTTAAGAATTAATTATTTTAATTTTGATAATTTTTAAATATAATAAACACATTGCATATATAATAGAATATAGAATAAATATTTGCAATGGCTCTACAATCTTTTAAACTGTCTGGTCAACTGTAAACCCAATTTGACATTGCAGGTCCTGCGATGTGACTTGCGGATACGCACATTGCGGCCCTAATCCCAAACAATTATACAGCAATGTTTGTCTAAAAGTGACATGTGAAAAGAGCTGATTGTTTGATGATGTGTTTGTGTTACAGATCAACATGATGCTGGCGAATCTGTACAGAAAGGCCGGGCAGGAACGGTCGGCGGTTACGAGCTATAAGGAGGTGTTGAGACAGTGTCCTCTGGCTCTCGATGCCATCATTGGTCAGCATGAATTCAATTTATATTGTTGTTTTTTGTTGTTGTTGGTATTTAAAGGGATAGTTCACCCACACTGCAAAAGAAATGCTTTACTTAGGACAAAAACCTGAAGTAAGAAAAGCATTTCTTTTGCATCATTGTAATAAAATAAAATAAAACAATCTTCTCTTTGAAATAAAATAATTTTGCTGAACCCGTTGAAAGATTATTTTATTTATAATCTCCCAATGGGATAAGCAAAATAATTTTATTTCAAAGTGATGATTGATTTATTTTTATTTAAAAAGTTATTTTGCTTACCCCATTGGCAGATAATTTTGCTTGTTTTAAAGAAAAACTCACTTCATCTTTAAATGCTTCTTGATTTAAGAATCTTTAGATATTCCACTACAAACTAGACAAAATTTTCATGCAAGAAAAGCATTTTTTGCAGTGGAAAATTAAAATTCTTCACTTTTTCCAAAGCTTTTTGAGTTTCTTTCTTCTGTTGAAGATCTAAAAAAAAGACTTCCATAGTATTTTTTGTTCCTAATATGGACGTCAATGGCTCGTTTTTCCAACATTCTTCAGAATATCTTCCTTTTGCGTTCAACAGAAGAAAGACATTCATATGTTTAGAACCCCTTGGCTGTGAGTAAATGGTGAGGAAATGTTCGTTTTGGGGTGAGCGATCCCTTTCCTGTTCAGTGTGAGGGCAGAATGAAAGTGTTGTCTGGTGTGCAGGTCTTCTGTCTCTGTCGGTGAAGGGGGCTGAAGTGGCCTCCATGACCATGGACGTGATTCAGAGTATCCCCAATCTGGACTGGCTCTCTGTCTGGATCAAAGCACATGCCTTCATTCATGGAGGGGACAATCAGAGAGCCATCAACACTATCTGGTGAGGATTTGACACTGTAAATAAAAGGAGGCTTTTTACCTTGATTAAATTCATTGTTTCAGTGAATATTTATTTTTTAGATTTGTAAACAGGTCTTTTTTTTTAACAGAGAGAAAGAAGCGTGTGGGTGTGCGTGCGCGCGCGTGTGTGTGTGTGTGTGCGCGTGCGTGCGTGCGTGCGTGCGTGCGTGCGTGCGTCTGCGTGTGTCTGCTGTGTGTTAACTGCTTAATTTTTTAATTAACCTGTAAAGTCGTTCTGGTCATTTTATGTAAATTTACCAGCGTCGCTGTGTGAGGGGCTATTGTTCATTTTTGTAAAACAGTTTTGTAGGACTCTACACAATTAAAGGTTTTCTAAATGTATTTAATTTTATTCTTTTATGAGTTGATAATTATAATTTTCCAAATACTAATAAATGCAATAGGAAATATTGTAAAGCTTTATTTTGAAATAATTTAATCCAACAATTAATTAAAATCAACAATTATTTTATAATACATTTGATAATCAAATTTTATAATCAATACTAATATTGTATAACCTATATGTGGTTACAAAATGTAATATTCAGAAATGTTTATGTTTAAATATTATTTTATTTTTAAATATTTCATTATTAAATGTAGATGTTTTATTTTATTTATATTTAGGTTGATATACAGGTATGTGACCCTGGACTACAAAATGTCTTACAAAGATATATTCTGGGCAGCCGCCAAAGTTATCAAATTTTCTTTTATGTTCCATGACATTGTTTCCTTTTTTGTAAATCTCCCACTAATTTTGTCAAACATATCAAAACAGAATAAAGTATATTATCTCGGATTAGTAATATGCATTGCTAAGCACTTTATATAGACAACTTTAAAGGCAATTTTCTCAGTATTTAATTAAAAAAATATTTTTGAGCCCTCATATTACAGATTTTTTAAATATCTGCCAAATATTATCCAATCCTAACAAAGTACACATCAATGCAAAGCTCTCTTAATATTCAGATTTCAGCTGATGTTTAAATCTCAATAAAAATAAAAAAAGGACTCTTATGACTGATTTTGTTTTCTAGGTTTCATATACAGTTGATCAGATATCAGCCCTTCTGTGAATTTTGTTTTCTTTTTCCAAAATTTCCCAAACGATGTTTAACAGAGCAAGGATTTTTTCACAGTGTTTCCTATAATATTTGTTTTCTTCTGGAGAAAGTCTGATTTGTTTTATTTTGGCTAAAAGCAATTTTAGATTTAAAAAAAAACCATTTTAAGGTCAATATTATTAGCCTCCTTCAGCAATATTTTTTACAGAACAAACCATCATTATTCAGTGATTTGCCCAATTACCCTAACTAATTAATCTAGTTAAGCCTTTAAATGTCACTTTAAGCTGAATACTAGTATCTTGAAAAATATCTAGTAAAATATTTTGTACTGTCATCTCACTTCAACTGTATATTAAATATCCTCTATAATCCTCAGCTCTTTGGAGAAGAAGTCTCTGTTGAGGGACAATGTTGATCTTCTGGTCACTCTGGCGGATGTGTATTTCCGAGCTGGAGACACCAAGAACTCCATCCTGAAGTTTGAACAGGCTCAGATGCTGGACCCGTACCTCATTAAAGGTGCAGGACGATAACCAGTCGCCTAATAATGCTGATGCAAAGCACGATGTCTCATCTCATTGAAATTAAATGATTTTTTAGGTATGGATGTATACGGCTATCTCATGGCCAGAGAGGGTCATCTGGAAGATGTGGAGGTTTTAGGAGGACGTCTGTTCAACATCTCTGACCAGCATGCCGAGCCCTGGGTCATTTCCGGGTGAGTCTCACCTTCTCCTGAACTACTTCGCATCTAGAAGGTGTTTTTATATGTACATACACTGTAAAAATAACTGTAAATTAGCAATTTTCCATATTTTGTGATTCATGTTTTTATTTATTTATTTATTTTCCTCGTTTATTTATGCTTATGAATTTAATTATGGGACCTTCATCGTCCTTCCAACAACTTTTAACCTAGAAAAGTTTGAAAAAGTGACTTATGAACATTTTTATTAGTTTAAAGTCATATATTGTCTGGGTCGGTGTTGTATATTACAGTACAAAAACCTTGCAATAAACTGCAAGTGCATTTTCTGTTATTTTACAGACTTATTACTGTATATATTATTTCTTATACATTATATTAGTTTATAACGTCAAAAGTCGACAAAGCAGAGATCAAGGTCCCATAAGAAAATTCACAATCATAAATAAACAGAAAACACTTGCAAATCACAAAATATGGAAACTGTTAATTAACTTTACAGTCAAAAAATAAAATGCTATGTTTGAATATCAGTAACGTAAATTGACTGAATTTCTAATATATGCTTTGGAAGCAAACTAAAATGGTTATAACTGTATGCATTGTGTGGATTCAGTTGATTGATTACATTAACAATTTGCAAACATTTATTGAATTACAAGCTAGGCTTAAATATGCAGAAAACTGCATTTTTTTTCTTGCAAATTAAATATGCACTAATTTACATACATTTATTCCACAGAATCTAAACATTGGATAAAATCAGGTTCAATTTTCTTTAGTGTTTCTTTTTTATTAGATTCATTTTCAACTTTTTTTTTTTTAATTGAATGTTGTATATGATCAGGGAAATTATTTATGAACAAATCTCTTTGTAAAAACCTTCAGAATACAGATATGAATAAAACTGTAAAGCTTGGTCAAATGCTGCTGAAGTTGAGATTTATGGCTCAGTGCAGGAAAACACAGTACCATTTGGAGAAAATCCTTTAAAAGCCCTATATAAATATGTATTGCCATTGAAATCAATACACACCAATTAATAAAGTTTGATAAAAAATATGAAATGCATATTTTAGATATTTTCTTTCAATGAGAATGAAAAAAAAAACTTTTCATTGAAAGTTGCATAACAAACAATATCTCGTCTTAAATGTAATTAAAATAAACAGTAATTTTAATATTGATTTTCAATGAGCTTAACTGCAGAGTATGTAAGGTTCGTCACTACACACTCCACAAAAGCAGTGGAACTTTTATTACTAAATACATAATATAATGCTGCTCTGTGCAGTCTAATAAAACACACAACATAGTAAAGCACCTTTGGCGTTTTCTATAAAACAAAACCAGAAATCGAGGCTGTGTGACGTCATTAGCATGAACACAGTAGTCAAAACTGCTCATGAACATTCTTCGAAACATTTGGGAGCTTAGAAGTCAGCAAAATATGTAACAATTATCTAGTGGATTTTGGATCTTTGAATATTTATTTATTTATTTTATTTATTTTTTTTTTACCTGTTTGGTTTTAAATTGTATATAATTTTTTTGTGAACAATTGTTTTTATTTATTTATTATAATTTCTTTGCAAAGAAATACAGAACAATATTACAAGGAATAACAAGACATGAGATAAGATTGACACTTTGAAAGGAGGAAGTATAATGTTTGACATATTTTGTCATTTTTTTGTTCAAAATGTTAAAGTTTTGGATCTTGCAGCAGAATAGAGTAAAGGTCAGGTATATAATAATTTAGTGAGAAATGCCCATCTCTGCTTTCTAATGTGTGTTGTTGTCGTCCTCAGATGTCACAGTTTCTACAGTAAGCGTTACTCGCGCGCTCTGTATCTGGGAGCTAAAGCCATCCAGCTGAACAGTAACAGTGTGCAGGCGCTGCTCCTGAAGGGGGTCGCCCTGAGGAACATGGGTCGCGTGCAGGAGGCCATCATTCACTTCAGAGAGGCCATGAGACTCGCACCCTGCCGACTCGACTGCTACGAAGGCAAGAACACTTCTGTGTAATGAGGAATGGTCATAATTGGCTTTAAGGCCCCGTTTATACTCCTGCTGTTAAAGGGATAGTTCACCCGTTTACTCATCCTCCTTCACACGCCTTCACTTATTCCAAACCTGATTGAGGCTCCTTCTTCTGTTGAACACAAACTAAAGAATGTTGGGGAAAAAAAACAGCCATAGTCTTGGTTCATGTGTGTTTGATCAGGGTTAGAGCTGAAGTCTGCAGGGAGGTAGATTTTCATGAACAGGGTTGAGCACCTCTGGCCTAGATGGTCTTGAATGTAAAAAATGACCCAGTATACGCTATTTTATGTTCATTTTGTCAATAGTACACCTACTATACGGGTTTTTTAGTTAAAATTATGATTTTTGCAGGTGAAAAAAAAACTGCTAGTGTTTCTTTTTTATAAGGAAGCAGGTTGAATTATAATAATAATGATAATAAACTTCATTTTTATATAGCGTCTTTAAAAGTAGCATCTCAAGGCACTGTACAGACATATAAAATGTGCAGCAGTAAAAGATACATACAAGGATAACTGCAAAAAATAAACATAATTAAAAACACATCAAATAATAATAATAGTAATAATAGTAATAGAATTGTCAGGTTTTTGTTACCCAATAAAAAGATATATTGTTTTTTGAATTGGTCTGCAGCCATTTTTTTCTAAACATAGCACCTACCATACCCGAGTAGTTTGAAGTGTTGCACCCTCAGTAAATGCTGAGGAAGAACTGGGTGAACGATCCTTTTAAGATGTGTTTTCTTCCAACAAGTGGATGATATAAATATAGATTTTGTTTTGAGCTTGTCCAGTTTTGATCACATCCAGATGCATTTGACTGGATTGCTTTCACAGTATGGGGCTGTTTAAACCAGGGGCCTTTACCATGAAGTTAAGTTTCAGTTTAGTTTGCACAAATTCTGGGTTTTAGGTACCATGATGGTAGCTCAGCATTGATTTGCTGATTTGTTTTGCCTATGGAAGTCAATAGTTACAGGTTTTCGACTTTCTTCAAAATATTTACTTTTGTGTTCAACAGAAAGAAAGAAGATTATAAAGGTTTAAAATCACAAGTGTGAGTAAATAGTGAGTAAATTTCCAATTTTTGAGTGAACTATCCCTTTAACACACACAGATCCCATTCATCAGAAAACTGGACAGAGTTTTCATCAGGCGTTTGTCTTTTTGTGATTTGATTGACCAAAACACATTTTAATATTGTCTGTAAACAAAAGGCTAAGCTGCATGTTTGATGCTAAATCTATTCTATTGCCTTCTTGTGTTCAGTCTGTTGTATTTTTGATTGTTGTGTACAGATTAGATGAAACTTTAATTCTTGGTTTTAGGCCTGATCGACTGCTATCTTGCGTCTAATGGCATCCGTGAGGCGATGGGGATGGCCAACAATATTTATAAGACTCTGGGAGCAAACGCTCAGACTCTGACCATTCTGGCCACCGTGTGTCTGGAAGACCCCATGACCCAGGAAAAGGCCAAGACTCTGCTGGACAAAGCCCTCGCACAGCGGCCCGACTACATCAAAGCTGTGGTCAAGAAAGCAGAGCTGCTCAGTGAGTCTCAGATCTGCTTCTCTGTAGAGTAAATCAGAAACCGTGCACATCATATATTGTTATTATGGTTTTTCAATTCATTCATATATTTTTTTTGTATTTCAGTACTTTTTGTGTGGGTATTTTTCATTTTAATAATAATAATAGTAATATTATTTAATGTATCAATTTATCATGTTTTTAAAAAAAAATTATTCATAATTATTCATTCATTCATTCATTTTCATTTCGGCTTAGTCCCTTTATTAATCTGGGGTCGCCACAGCGGAATGAACCGCCAACTTATCCAGCATATGTTTTACACAGCGGATGCCCTTCCAGCTGCAACCCATCTCTGGGAAACATCCATACACTCCCATTCACACCCATACACTACAGACAATTTAGTCTACCCAATTCACCTATACCGCATGTCTTTGGACTTGTGGGGGAAAACGGAGCACCCGGAGGAAACCCACGCCAACACAGGGAGAACATGCAAACTCCACACAGAAATGCCAACTGACCCAGCCGAGGCTCGAACCAGCGACCTTCTTGCTGTGAGGCGATCATGCTACTCACTGCGCCACCGTGCAGCCTTAATCATATATTTATTAATTAACTTTTTGGTGTATTTTTCAATTATATTTTTTTTATTTCTTATAACTATAAATTGATAATTTTTCTGTTTAATTATTAACATTTTGCACACAATATATTATTATTGTTAGTTATTTTTATTAAATAATATTTTTATTTGTTTTTTGTGTTTTCCGGTTTTGTACTTTTCAGTCATTTCTTTGTATTTTTTATATTATTAATAATAATAATATGAATAATAATAATAATAATAATATTTGGTGTATTTACTTATCCTATTTTTAATAAATTGTGTTCATGATCATACATTTATTCATTTATTTTTTTATGTATTTTTCAATTGATTTTAAATATAAATTGATTGTTTTTCTGTTTAATTATTAACTTTTTGCACATCATATATATATATATATATAATATATATTGTAGTTTTTTCAGTTAATTAATATTTGTCTTTGTTTTAGCTTTTCCAGTTTTTTCTTTTCATTTGAATAATGATAATAATATTTTTAATTGTGTAGTCACAATCATATTTATTCATTTTTATATATTTTTCAATGTATTATTTTTCTATTTTTATAACTGTAAATTGTTTTTTTCTGTTTAATTCTTACAAATTTTTATATTTCAGTTATTTTTTTATACATTTTTATTCGTATTGTTGTTAGTAGCAGTAGCAGTAGTAGCAGTATATTTCAGTTATTTGTATTATATTTTATTTTTTCTCATATGTTTTTTTATTGTTATTATCATGAACATAATTTTTATATTTTGCATTAAGTTTTTTTGTTGTTAAGTTTTAATTGTTATTTGTTGGCATATATTTATTAATCGTTTATTTATTGTTATTATATTTGTCAATTATTTGTCAATTCCTTATAGTAATAATTCTCTGTATTTTTTAATTTAATGTTTTTTGTTTTGTTTTTATATATATTGCCTTATACTATTATTGTCTCGTTTTATATATATATATATATATATATATATATATATATATATATATATATGTATTTTTTTTTATTTTATTTTTTTTAATAATGAATCATGATAAAGTATTTATTAACATCAAATCAATTTCTCTCACAGGTCGAGAACAGAAGTATGAGGAAGGAATTGCTCTTCTGCGAAACACTTTAGCCAATCAGAGCGACTGTGTGCTGCACAGAATGCTGGGGGATTTTCTGGTCGCTGTTAATGACTATCAGGAGGCGATGGACCAGTACAGTATTGCACTGAGGTAAAAGACTGACTCTCTCTAAATATGTCCAATGTGCTTCTTTGAATCAAGTCCTAAGCTAAACATGATCATCTCCATACAAAGTATCTTCTTTACAATAAAAACTAAACTAAACTCTATAGTTCACCTAAAAACTAAACTAAACTCTATAATTCATTCATTCATTCATTCATTTTCATTTCGGCTTAGTCCCTTTATTAATCTGGGGTCGCCACAGCGGAATGAACCGCCAACTTATCCAGCATATGTTTTACGCAGCGGATGCCCTTCCAGCTGCAACCCATCTCTGGGAAACATCCATACACACCCATACACTACGGACAATTTAGCTTACCCAATTCACCTGTACCGCATGTTTTTGGACTTGTGGGGGAAACCGGAGCACCCGGAGGAAACCCACGCCAACACAGGGAGAACATGCAAACTCCACACAGAAACGCCAACTGACCCAGCCGAGGCTCGAACCAGCGACTTCTTGCTGTGAGGCGAACGTGCTACCCACTGCGCCACTGTGAGGCCCTCTATAATTCACCTAATAACTAAAGAAGAAAACTCACTCAAGTGGTTCAAAACTCACTCCCATGCAAAGAATCAAAGAATTGATTTGATCCCAGCTCAGGGCGGGTGCAGTAGGACCGGTGGGTTAGACTTGGGGGCTCGTCCGGGATGGGAGTGAGGTTTAGGTGGGTGAGTAACAGAGGCCAGCTAGCGAATTGCTATGCAGATAAACCACACTCCTCTGACCTCTAATGGTGCTCTAGCAACAGACGGTAGAAGCCATGGTCTTTAGCCTCCTTGTTAGAGCAACTGACTGCAATGCAAAGATTTGCCAGTTCAATTCCAGCTCAGAGCTGGTTTGGTGCAGTAGGACCGGTTCAATTTCAAAGTAATAAAATCCCACATGTTGAGCTCGCTATAATGCAATGCTAAAACTGACGGTGTGTTTCTGTTCCACGTTTACAGCCTGGATCCCAATGACCAGAAGTCTCTAGAGGGGATGCAGAAGATGGAGAAGGAGGAGAGTCCCACAGACGCAACGGTGGAGCTGGACGGAGATGACATGGAGGGTAGCGGTGAGGAAGGAGATCTGGAGGGCAGCGACAGCGAGGCGGCGCAGTGGGCAGATCAGGAGCAGTGGTTCGGCATGCAGTGACCACCAGACCACCACGACTCAGCACTAAAACACACCACGCTCACTGCTGCCCTCCACTGGACTGGATGGAGGATTGATTTATTTGCTTGTTTGGTTTCCAGTTTTGTCATAAAAAAAACTAATATAGTACAGCAGAGTTCTTGAGTTCAGAGATGAGCTGGCCAATAATAAACTGTTGGACAAAAAAAATATATATATATAAAGGATCTACTCTTCGATCTCCAGTTTTGTCATACAGGAGATTAAATGAGAGAAAAAGGCTTCTATAGTACAGCAGAGAGTTCTTGAGTTCAGAGATGAGCTGGCCAATAATAAACTGTCCTTCAAGGATGATGTCGATCGGATGTTGGACTAAAAAATATAAAGGATTTACTCCGTTATATCTTGTAATGCTTCATGAGGTTCGCTTTTGCTATTTTTTGATACGTGTTATTTTTTTGCGTGCTCTTTTGAGCCTTGTTTTACTCTAGTAAAAGAGATGATTGTTAAAAGCTACTTTAAATCAATGGTCTCAATCTCGATTCCTGGAGGGCCGCAGCTCTGCATAGTTTTGCTCCAAGCCTAATCAAACACAGCTGATCCAACTAATCACAGTGTTCAAGACTACTCGAGACTACGCAGGTGTGAGCTGGAGCTAAACTATGCAGAGCTGTGGCTCTCCAGGAATTGAGTTTGAGACCATTGAAAGCGTGACAGTGCTACTGCTGTGTGTTTTCGTTGGATGTGATGAACATTAGGTCATTTTTTGTATTTCACCACAAATTTAAAGAGATTTTTGTTTGTATTTTTTTGGACATTTAAGCAGATTTCATCCTAAATGTTCGTTGCTGCATGTTTATTTTTCTTGGTTTTTCCATTAAGATGAGCAAGTGCTTTTTTATTTT
>CAIGQW010000259.1:8743936-8761886 GCA_903798125.1 Danio choprae
ATAATAATAATAATAATAATAATAATAATAATAATAATAATAATAATGGACTGACCAGACAACCTCTCCCACATTGGAGGAGATGAGGTAGCGGATGAACTGCTTCATGTTGTTGTAGATTGCTCTGCCTTCTTCAACGGCGGCCACAATGGTGGAAAAGTTATCATCAGCGAGGACCATCTCTGAGGCTGTCTTGGCCACAGCAGTGCCAGAGCCCATGGCGATGCCAATCTCTGCCTTTTTCAGGGCAGGGGCATCGTTCACACCGTCTCCTGTCTGCATAGACGCAAGCAAACATTTGTTACAAACAACAACAACAATAACTAGCTGTTACGACAGGTTTCTGAACTGTTGCACATACATTGTTTGAACCATTTTGGTTAGAACAAAAAAGTTTGAGATCAAAATGGTCATAATAATGCTGGAAAAAACGACCATGCAAACACATGTGCACTCTCAAAAATTAATGTTTTATTTATTTTTTATTATCATCATCATCATCATCATCATCATCATTAATTATTGTAATACTCAAATGTTGTGAAAACATTTGTAGTATTGATGTTAATTAAAGATTAAGACAATTAAACCATATATGATTAAGAAAAGAGGTTGATTATTGAATTGCACTGTATTTTTTACTTTAAAGAAAATGTTCTGATGATTATCACTATATATAAAAATGATTATCACTGTACTTTTGCATACTACAGTTAAGTATATTCCTAACAAACATTTATAAAAAATAAAAAAAGACAAAAAGAAAACAGCTTTAAATCTCTGAACACACTAAAACATGTAGATCATAAGGAAAAAAAAAGCTCTGCTAATAACTACTTCTACTTTGAACATTTTCCACCACACAATTTCTGATGCAGTTTGCAAATGTTCATTGGAATGATGGATTTGGGGAAACACTGCTCACAAGTTCTGTTTTTAACTAAATGATTCATAGTTGGCTAATGATGGTTTTGGGAAGCACACCCTAGGAGGATTAATTGGGACTAAAACTAGAGGACAAATTTACAGTACATTCAGAAATCCTTAGTTTCTCTTGATGTAATTGATTTATGAGGTATTTGTATGAGTAAAATGTTAAAAAAAGAAAATCTATAAAAAGGTCTGAAAACTTTTTATTTTTAAAAAGTCAATTAAAGCATTTTTGTTTGTTTGTTTGCAGAAAATGTCATTTTTAATTTGCTGTGACTGAAAATCAGTGCTTTTCCACAAAATACTGCTTTCCTAACTCTTCTAATGTTATTGTGCTAATGGTATTGTGTTATTACAAATATAAATTGCTTTTGTTTTGTACAATTTTCAACAATTTTGGAAAAAAATACCATCAGTTGTCTAAGAGCAGGGGTTCTCAAATCTTTCAGCCCGTTTTTTTAATATTAATTTAAATTAATAAAAAAAATGTTTTATTTATGCAAGTGCTGTAAATGTGTTAAAAAGTTTAACCTGGTACCATGAATTCAATATGCTACATCTGAAGCTATTGCGGTGTCTTTAAAGAGCCCCTATTATGGGTTTTTGAAAATGACCTTCCATGCCACGTGTAACACAGCTGGATATTTCACTTCTTCACTTAGAGCTAAGGCTTAAATTTGAAAGTGCACCGTGTTTAAAACTATTGATTAATCTATAAAAGAGTCGACCCATAGCGGTTTGAATGAATTGCCGCTGTAACAAATCTTTAGCCGTGCCGGCGTGACGTCAATACGGAACTCAAGCCCCGCCCATTTGCTGCTGGCAAACCTGGGAAAATTGAAACCCTCGGCCCGCCCACAAACACTGTAGCAGATCCCGGTTGAATCATATCGCAAAGACGCTGTGCTCTGAAGTGTGAGGGAAAGTTAGTGTTATTTTCCCTACCCAAAAATGAAGCTGTGAAGAGTCAGAGGTTGAAGTTTATTTTTGCAAAAATACCTCAGCATTATAGCCGCATCCTTCAGCTTTTGCCACTGTGTGGATTAATACTGAATGTGTGCCACTGTTAACTGATGGTTAAGAATAGAGCAATATGCTGGTGTTAAATTGCATTGCTTTAATGCACTCCTGCATTGGGCTCACACATACACTCTGCACTCTGACTACTTGTTGATAAGCCATGCTGGGCATTTATCTCTGTCTCACGCTGAACGCAGTTGACCAATCAATCACAACAGACTGGGTCATCGGACCAATCAGCGCAGATTAGCATCACGCTAACGAGGTGTTTGGGAACAAATGAGTCGCTGAACGAATCATATGGGAACCATTGGGATAATTAGGCAAAAATAAATGCATATTATAAGACAATAAAAGTGTTTTTTGACCTTGCATGCATATCAGCCTGTTGATGGAGACCCCCAAAACCAAAATATTACCTTTTTTCTATGCATAATAGGAGCTCTTTAATATAATGTAATGACCCCAAGGGTCGCAGTCCAATAGAAAAAATACATTTTTAAAAAAATTTTTAATTAATTAATAATAAATAAATACATAAATTAATAATAATAAAAATTATAAATGAATAAACAATTAAAATAATAATTTAAAAAACATATAATATATTTAAATATTATATATATTTATATATAATAATATATATAAATATTATTATTATTATTATTATTATTATTATTATTATTATTTTTAGGCTGTTCTCAATGCAACTATAAACTACTATTTTTATCTTCTGTAGGTTATGGAAAAAATATGGTAATTCTAATGGTTTAATAAAATGAATTCGATTTATGGAAATCACCAAGCAACCTAAAAGTCCCGACCTCCACTTGGGGAACCACTGTCTGAGAGAATAAAAACAAATTTCCAGGTAATCTCGTAACTTATTTTTTCAAAGCTCTATCTCTCACAAGCTTATGGCAGCTCACCATGGCAGTGATCTCATCAAAGCCCTGCAGGAACTCCACAATCTTGGACTTGTGTGAAGGCTCGACTCGTGCGAAGCAGCGAGCCACAGTGACGGCCTCGCGCTGGGCATGGGGCGACAGGTCGTCAAACTCGCGTCCCGTGAAAGCCATGCGGTGGATGTCATCATCGTCAGAGAAGATGCCGATGCGTCTGCAGATGGCCACAGCCGTGCCTTTGTTATCACCGGTGATCATGATGACCCTGATGCCAGCATGGCGGCAGAGCTTGATGGAGGCCGCTACTTCTGTTCGAGGAGGGTCCAGCATGCCCACGCAGCCCACAAACGTCAGATCAGACTGGCAGAGAGAAGGATGTTTAGAAAATAAAAACTTCACAGTGAAAACTTCTTATGAAGTTTGGTCCTTTCTAGTTTTCATTTAGATTGTTTATTCATTAGTGTGGCTATTTTTCTAGATGGCTAAACTACTATATAACTGCAGGTTAACTATGCTTATATATAATAACTTTAACAAGTAACTAATAGCTTTTAACAGTTAAAGTTATAAGTAACTAATAAAGTTATGGTAACTAATAAGCTTAACTTTTCTGATTTTGACTGTAATACAATAATGTGCACTTTTTGTAAAGCTGCTTTGAAACAATAATTATTGTGAAAAGCACTATACAAATAAACTTCAATTTAATTAAAGTGAATAAAATAAAATAAATAAATAAAAAGTATTTGCTAAAATAAGTTAACTGGCTAGAACAATAAACACGTTTTTTGGATATATTAGATAGTACCAGCATACCAAGAAAATCAGTTGGATTAATGGTTTCTTAAACTGGAAGCTAGCAAGTCCAAAATATTTTTAAACATAGCTAAATAAGTTGTTTATCACACATTATTCATCACAGAAAATGTAAATAATTGCAATTTCAGTTTTTTACAATATCGTGCAGCCATACCTCATAATCAACAAATCGGGCGGTATCTGACAGGACCATCTCCTCTTTCTTGAGTGGATTGTCACGGGTGGCCAGTGCCAGGCAGCGCAGGGTATCCCGTCCCGTGCCGTACTCGCGAATCACAGACATGATCTTGTCCTTGATGCCCTGAGTCAAAGGAACCTTGGATCCTCCAACACGGACATATGCACACCTGTCGATCACCCCTTCTGGAGCTCCCTGAGGAAAACACCTTCATTTAGCCAGGTGACAAAAACACGGTTAAAACGGCAACCATCAGTAACCTGTCAGCACCTTGACAAACATCTTAGAAGAGGAGGATTTGGCTTTGTTTGGAGAGCAGAACACAGACATAGACTTTCTGTCTCTGGAGAACTCGAGGGTGAACTCTTTCTTCATCAGCTGCTTGATCACCTGCACACAAACAGAATGAGTTATTAAATCAGAATTAAATAAGCAGTCGCATAATTGTTCACTGGTGGTCAAAATATTTACAGCGTTGCAGGCATTGGCTCGCTCGATCTTCGACAGGTTCCTGACGTCAGTGTCAAAGACGTTCATCTTTTCCACCAGGCAGGTAAGAGCAGTTTCTGTCGCCTCTCCAACCTTCTCATAAACACCTTTGGACTGGAAGGGAGTTTGCATTTATTAAAGATAGTTCACCCAAAAATGAAAACTATGTCATCATTTATTGTCCCTTATGTGGTTAACGGTGGTATGAGTTGAACACAAAAGAAGATATTTTGAAGAATGCTGGCTGCTGGAACCCATTGACTTCATTAGAAGGAAAAAAAATTACTATGGAAGTCATTGGGTGCCAGCTAACAGCATTTTTCAAAATATCTTTTGTGCGTGTATGTGTGTTTAACAGAAGAAAGGAACTAAAATAGTGAATAAAATAGTCCCTTTAGTCCTATTCACAGTGTTTGTTCTACAGGCAGCAAACACATTTAGAGATGCAATGTGAATCATCAGAAATTTATTCAATCATATCATGTCTCAACTATAAATCAAATCAGAAATGTTCCATCTAAGAGTACATTAAATTAGATTAAAATATGATACTGGCCAGAGACATCTCTGATGATGTGATGTCAGAATGAAGGCAAAATTATTAGTGAAAATTGTTTCCTTTTTAAATATTTCCCAAGTGCATCTTAACTGAGAAGATTTGTTGCAACACATTTTTATATATAATAGTTAACTAATATCTAATAACTAATTTATTTTGTCTTTGCCATGATGACAGAACATATTATTTTTCTAGCTGTTTTGATACTTTAAGATACTTGTAACTAGGCAAGTTGAGTTAATCAAACAAGTCATTGGACAAAGGTGGTTTGCTCTATAGCCAAATAAAAATATCTAATATAATATTTACCTTATTTCTTTTAGCTTGTTTGGAATAATAAAACAATGCTAATGACTTTCTCCTGAAGAAAAATAAAATAAAAATATGTCCTTGCTCTGTTATAAACACCACTTGGGAAATTTTTAAAAAAAAAAAAAAAAAAATACAATTTGATTGGTGCATCCAATGTGATCGAGATGTTTCTTGTTTAAGGTTAAAATATCCATTTTCCACCATGTTTGTTTGCCTTTTATTTTTAGTTATTGGCTTCCAAATATAGCAGAAAAAAAAACTGAGTTATTGCTATAGACCAAAATTTCCATCAACACTTGTCAAATAGATCAAGGTTTAAAAAAAGCGTAAATAACTAGAAAGCAGATATGAACCACAAGCTACAGGCAATTGAAAATTGAATCATATAAACCCTTTTTTTTTTTAATCAGTAAAATATGCATACATGTTTTTTTAATACTTATGACAAGCCTTTTATTATTATTATTTCAAAAAAAAAAAAAAAAAAAAAAATCAAAGTTATTTTATATATATATATATATATATATAAATAAAAATAAAAATATGTTATATACACTTCTGTAAATATATATATATATATATTTTTTTACTACGAGTTAAGAGTTTCTCTTTATATCACCCAGTCAAAGAAAAGATAATGACTAAGCACACCTCATTGTAATCCAGGGAGGAGTCATTGCACAAGGCACAGATGGTCGCCAGCTCCACCAAACCATCATACTGGGAGGACTTCACGACTCTGTTATCAAGGTATCTGAAAGACCAAACAGAACAATTGAATATACTAATTAAACAAAAGCTGAGAAAAGTTTAGGTTAAAAAATTAAAAATCAGTCATTATAAATAAAGTTAAAGTCTGTCAAATCAAAATTGATGCCCCAATATTCTTAAATCACACCCCTCTTACCATTAGTTTGCCATAAGGGAATGATGCACAAAAAAAAAGCCCCGCCACACTCACACAGTGTCAATATTCAGTGTCAAATGGAAGTACATCCACATACTGAAATAAAAGTCTCAGCAACTTCAGCTTCATGTGGACTTTAATAACACAAGCTATAATTTAGTGGCACCATGTAACCTGCATAACAGGATGTGCAATTGACACTCAGAACACAAGCATCCTCACCCAAAGGAAAATGTTTATACTGTAAATAAAAGTAGAGTAAAAAACAACAACTAATGTTTGATAATTTAGTAGAAGCATTTAATGATTTAATGTAATGACTAATATAATGTCAATAGCGCCATCTCATATTTACACTGGCAACTGCTGCATGTGCTCTTCCATGTGTGTTATGGTAAGAATGTTTTTTCTTTTTAAATTAGTTCCTTTTAAATGTTTTGAATGCAAGTCACATCTGCCTTTATACAATACATGTTAATGACATCCATGTTTAATGCTTAATACACAGAATTGATATTTGATTAGCAATTAATCTAAAGCATTGATTAGCACAAGTTAATATCAGCGCAGAGAGAGGACACTCACACGTCTCCTTCAGGAGCATATGTGGAGCCAGAGATGGTGAATTCAGTCAGTGAGCAGTTTTCTCCTTCAGCCTTGTCTATGACGAACATCTAGAAGATGAACACGCATGAAAAGAACAAACATGTCATTTATAAACCACCTCATGTTGCTTCAGGTCAGTTTATTTATTCTCCAAACAACAGAACTTTTGGGTGAACTGCTCCTTTAAAGGGACATTTCACCCGAAAATAAAAAAATTGCCATCATTTACACACACTTGACTTTTTCAAAACCCATTTGAACTTCTTACTGTTGAACACTAAAGATATTTCGAAAAAATGCTGGTTGCTGGCACCCATTGACTTCTATAGTAGGTAAAGAAATACTACTAAAGTTGAATGCAACCAGCATTTTTCAAAGTATCTTCCTTAGTGTTTAACAGAACAAAGACACTCATAGGTTTAAAACCATATGAGGGAGAGTAAACGATCAGGTGATTTTCATTTTTGGGTGAACTATCCCTGGCTGTCTAGAAAGATTTAGTTAAAAAAAAGTTAGCTGTCAGAAGATGGCAGCATAAGCAAGTATTAGCATAAGAAGATTATATGTATTCAGTGACTCAGTCTGCTGCAAGTCAGTGCTGAATGATTTTATATTTAAATAAATACTGAAACTAGCAGAACTGCACATAGAAAGGGGATGAAAGCACACAGAGAAAGAATGAGTGATGAGAAAAAAAAATTATAAATTGACAATTCAGACACTACAGCTCTCCATCATGCAGTTCATTCCTGTATTTCTGCAGAGTGAGCATATCAGTCCTGTGACAGAGATCTCCATCTTTGCTGTTCAGGAAGTTGCAGCTAAAGCACTTCATTTCCAAAAATGACTGGGAAGATTTTTATCAGAGCAGCAAAACCAAACAAAGTTAGAATAAACAAATTTCCTGAGCGAGTAATATGGAAAGAGGGATGCGTTCAGCATGTTTACATCCTATTTTTGAGTTTCCAGTTATTAACGAAAGGACAAATGTTTAAATTTAAAAAAATAATAATTGAAAAGTCATGATATTACGTATTAGTGAGATTATCAAAAACCACACAAAAAGCTGTCAGTTAGTATATGCAAAGCTCAGTATGCATGTTCATTTATATTTCAAAATTGCAGCCAAAATAGCTCACTAATAACTTGCAATTCATTTAAAAATGTATTACAATGGTTAAAAGTAGTAAATATAAATAGCATATATAGCAATAACACTTTAGTAGCAATTCTCACTATTAACCACTGGCTTATTACCTGCCTAATAATAAGATACTGTGTATGAGTACATATAAATTATGATCTTTGACATCCCTAATCATTCTAATATCCAACCTTACCAACTATTAATAAGCAGCTTATTAAGCTAAAAGTTAGTTATAATAGCGAGAATTGTACCTTAAAATAAAAGTGACCATAAAACAAAACATGGCAATTAGTTTTTAGATTTCACCCAATTCAAAAAATGTTTACAATTTACAAAAAATAAAAAATACTAGAGAGCATTTGATAGGTCAGAAGATTTGATGAGAAACTGTAGTCTGAGGTGATCCATTTAGGCGGAAATGACAAACTGTAAGATTTGGATGTTAAAATGTTCTAAATGTGAATTGTTTTCACTGTTTTGGAGCACACTAGAATATAGACATCCTTAAGACTACCATGTTAAAACAAAACTATTTTAATTTCACTGGAACTTTAAAGGTGTAGTGAAGTGCTTTGAAATGTGCGTTTTTTTAATTAGATCTTTGAGGTAATCTCAACTGAAAAATGAAGAGAGGGCAAGACAGAGTAGCTCCTCCCCTTTTTAAAAAACAGCCAATAGAGTTTTGTTTTCATCACAGAAAAAAAACGTCGATCCATTTCAGTGCAAATGACAAACTGCAAGCTTTGGATGTTTATATCTTATAAATGCGAAAAAAAATGTCCCTGTTTTGGAGCACTCTAGAATATAGATATCATTAAGACTACCATACTGATACTAAAAAAACAAAAAAAAAACAAACAAAAAAAAACAAACTGATAAAAAATAATTACTTAAAAAAAAATTAGCATTTACATAACGTGACCATTCACAATTCATTTACAAAGTACCAAATCATTAACTAAGCCCTACTGGCCATCTGCCACAGCTTATGGGTACAACAGCAAATGTCAACACATCAAACTGCACTCATCGAAACCATTTTATGGGCTTGTTGAACTTTCTGCGCAAAGCCTCCAACGTGTAAACTTCTAAAGGACGCACTCACTCACTCACTCACCCTGCAGACGGACATCTGGTTGGTGGTCAGGGTGCCCGTCTTGTCGGAGCAGATGACGGAGGTGCAGCCCAGAGTCTCCACAGAGGGCAGCGAGCGGACAATGGCGTTCTTCTTGGCCATACGGCGAGTGCCTAGAGCCAGGCAGGTGGTGATGACAGCGGGCAGACCTTCAGGGATGGCAGCTACAGCCAGAGCCACGGCGATCTTGAAGTAGTAAACGGCACCACGGATCCAGGAGCCGCCGTGGACGGGGTCGTTAAAGTGGCCGATGTTGATGATCCAGACGGCGATGCAGATCAGGGAGATGACTTTAGAGAGCTGCTCACCAAACTCATCCAGCTTTTGCTGCAGCGGCGTCTTCTCCTGCTCGGTGGAGGCCATTTCATCACGGATCTTACCGATCTCGGTGTTCACACCTGTGGCCACCACCACACCGATGGCTTTACCTGCAGCAATGTTGGTTCCCTGAAATATGCATATACAGTTGAAGAATTATTAGCCCTCCTGAATTATTAGCCCCCTGTATATTATTTTGCCCCAATTTCTGTTTAACGAAAAGAAACACATTTCTAAACATAATAGTTTTAATGACTAATTTCTAATAACGGATTTCTTTTATCTTTGCCATGGTGACAGTACATAATATTTCACTAGATTTTTTTCAAGACACTAGTATTCAGCTTAAAGTGACATTTAAAGGCTTAACTAGGTTAATTAGGCAAGTTAGGGTAATTAGGCAAGTCATTGTGTAACAGTGGTTTGTTCTATAGACACTGGAAAAAAAAATGCTTAAGGGGGCTAATAATATTGACCTTAAAATGTTTTTTAAAAATTAAAAAAAGTTTTTATTCTAGCTGAAATAAAAACAAATAAGACTTTCTCCAGAAGAAAAAAATATTATAGAAAATACTGTGAAAAATTCCTTGCTCTGTTAAATACCATTTAGGAAATATTTGAGGAAAAAAAAAAAAAAAAAAAAAAAAAAACTTCACAGGAGGGCTAATCATTTTGATTTCAACTGTACTTCAATTAATTTAGTTAATTTCCAAAGACATTAAAAATAGCACAGTGCAAAAAAAATAAAGGTAATGAGATTTATACATCACATCAAAGATAAACAACAAATAAGCTCTGCATTGATGTATGGTTTGTTAGGACAATATTCGAATGAAATACAACCATTTAAATCTGGAATCCGAAAAATAAAACATACAAATTTAAGTAATAATCAATTCAAATATAAATTGCCATTAAATTGTCCACATTAAGTACTTAGCAAAGCCTATTACTTTACAGTAGAAAATTTACTAAATTTCTTCAATGGAAGACATCTTTACCAAGTTAAACAACAAAATCTTCAGTCCCAGGCACTCGAACATGAAGTAAAAAAGAAGTTAAAAAGTCTTTAATATATTAATAAAAACGTAAATTTTTCCACTTACTTTGAGTGCCTTGATTTTGTTATTTATCTTCATGAATCCCTTATCCAAAGAGCACTAACACATTAGTTACCCAATTAATTAATTACTAACTACAATTAAGCTTTGCACTGATGCATGGTTTGTTAGGATAGGACAATATTTGAATCCGAAAAAAAGTAAAAATTTATACAAATAAAATAAAATTTTAAAAGAGCAAATTGCCATTAAAAAGCTCCCAAATTTCCCAAGTTTCATTTTTAATGTATAAATGTTTTGTTTTAACATACCATGCATCTGAAACAGCGTTCACGGATCACTTTTTGAAACATCAATAGCCTTGTATTAAATCTTCAATCACTGAATCGAATTGAGTGCTTGTGCATTGGAAACTAATTGAATTGGGGCATCTGAATCGATACCAAGCTCAAAAAGAGAAAAATAGGATTAAGTTGATATCTAATGTTCTTACAGAGAACAACATGTTCTTCTTGTCCTGATTGACGGCACGGGGATCCGGCACGGGGTCTGTGTGCTTGATGACAGAGACAGACTCACCTGCAAAAATGGGGAAATAAAAGTTAAATCTATAGGCAAAACATACTTGAAACACATAAAAAAAAACACAGTGTTACCTGTCAGGATAGACTGGTCCACTCGGAGTGTGGTGGACTTGATGGCACTGATACGGATATCGGCAGGCACCTTATCACCCACTAGAAAATAAAAACAAATAATAAGCTTATGAGCAAATATCTAGTTAAAACACAAGTCTTACTACAAAATAAGTATAAAAGTGTTTTGCTTTCTTAAAGGGACAGTGCACCCAAAAATAAAAACAATTAGGTCATTATTTACGCATCACTCAAAGTTCTGAACAATTTGAAGACAAGTTAAAAGAAGAGTTTCTTTTTCTCTGTTAAATATGTTGAAAGATATTTGAAAGAATGCAGGAGAATGCAGTAGCTTTGCACACAAGGTGTAAAGCTACTGTTTTTTTGCTTTGTTTTGTTTTTATATTGTAGTAAAAAAAAAGTCTTAGATAAACTAGAATACTAAAATTTATCCAACAAATCAAATGTCCAATATTGTTTATCAATATTAACACAAAAAAGGCAGAAAGAATCCTCGAAATACAATGTTTTGCACAATACAAACCCATTATGAGCACATAGGTTAAAGGTGCAGTACGCAAGTTTGACACCAAGTGGTAGAACTAGGTATTGCATTCCTGGATCAAAACAAAGGCAAGCACAGGTTGCCAGATTGAGGACCAACAGGAGTGTGTCTGACTATCGAGCCTAAAGGCTTTTTAAATTGTGTTCTATATAAAAGCAACGGCCCATGATAAAAGGAATATTTTCCATATTAAAAAGGGAGTTTTTGTTCTAATCAACACCTGAAATTTATATTTTAGAAACGGCTTCTATTTCTTGCAGCTGAACAAGAGAAAACCGACAATGACAATCACCTCAGGTACACCTCATGCACTTTATTCAGTGTTAAATGCTAATAATGTAAGTTTGAATGCCATTATACCTGACATTTATTGCCATACTACTGAGAGCAGCAGCAGATAGTTCACCTCAGATCTTAAAAATAAAATAAAACCGTTTGAAATGTAACTTTAATTGGGACTCAAAACCAGTTAAATATCAGTGTTTCAGCATCTACATTTAATAATGTTAAAAAGGTTTAATATGTATTAATTAGATTATAAACCTTACCATTTCGTGAGAGTGCATATTCTGTGCTTCTGAATGGCTATCGTGTTTCATCTGGTGCAAACAGCCAAATTGCTTATCACTGCAAATCTCATCTCATAGCGTGTTGTTAGGACACAGGGTTACAATGTAACGTGCTCACCTAATGTTTACGTTCGTAATATTTATATTATTTGCAAATTAATAACCTCATGTGGAACTCTGAATCTGCATCTCATTTTGGAGTCTCCTACTGCCCACCGAAGGTCACATTTCGGTCACGGAAGAATGTCTTGAGAGCCTTTTTGAATGAATGAATGCAATATGCTGTTTTTCAACAAGGCAACCCAGGGGGCTGAAATATAAATGGCTAAAGTGGCAGTGGGAGGGTAAAAAAAAAACAAAAAAAACAAAGACAGCCGTTTCGGCAAGTAACTTACATTTTCAAAAGCAGAATATGTGACTTCAGCAATATTATTCAGATAATCAAGAATGTTTACTTAGCATGTTTCTTAAATATCTGCATGTTTCTTAAATATCTGCAAACATATTATGGTATTTTTATGCTTTAGAAGGGTCAACAACTTGCATACAGCATCTTTAACATCTCTTTGTAACTCCGTTAGGCTAATTGTACCACCCTTAAAAGTAAAAGGTGTAAAAACATGCAGTAGAGAGGCAATAAATAATGCAACATTACAAATCTGAATAACTGGTCAAATTAGAACAAAAATAAAGATGCTCTATGGTTAGACTTCAAGTACTGCATTTGGTGATGGAATGGCTGATGGAAAACTTGGCACCGTGACGAACCCAAATCAAGTTATGATCTTTAATTAACAAAATCCACCAGTCCCCTTCTCAAAGTCATTAAAAGGACTTAAAAAGGCAACCAGAGAGAGCGAGAACATGCTCGCTCCATGGAGAACAAGAGAAACACGTAAGCTCATCAGGGCCGAGAGAAGAAAATAGAATGGGGAACAACAATGTGCCGCGCCAAAAATGGGAAAACTATTTTGATATCTTGGCTGATCAGCTTTAAACACAAAGGCATGAAAGCAGCTGCCTGTTTGTTGGACAGGAAGAGTGACGAGGGTGAACACCCCCACATGCAGTCAATTATATGAGAAATAGTACTGCCTTCATGTATTCAGAACTGATAAGAAATACCGTTTAGGAGCACTGCATAAGAGTATAAGTGATATGCTTTCTTAAAGAGACAGCGCACCCAAAAATGAAAATTTCATCATTTACTCATGCTCGAATTGTTTAGAACTTGTTTGAGTGGAGAAAAAAAAAAAAGTTAAAAGAAATGTTTCGTTTTCTCTGTTAAACACTATAGAAGATATTTTAAAGAATTTAGGAAACCAGTAGCAGTAGACTTCCATAGTAGGGAGAAAACTCCTGTAAAGCTACGTTTCTTTTCTTAAGTTTTGAGACTACCTGGTTTTTCTTTCTTTTTTCCCCCCCAGTCTACTGTAAAGAACACACACCTTCATGTGTTCATTTTGTTGAACTTTAATTTGAATCTGTACACCATAAACTAATTCTTGCAGCCTTACAACTTTTAGTTAAATCAAATGGACTTTTCCAGTCATCAATGAAACAGACTTAAATATTACGCTAATGTACAGATGAAATCAAAACTAATCATATGGTTTTGTTAGCTTACATTGCAAAACAATTCACCTGTGTATTTCATTAAGAAAAAAAAATGCCCTTGTTTACCCTTGTAAACTTTAATTGAAATCTGAAAATGCACTTCCTGTTTGTTTGTTTGTTTGTTTGTTTCTTTTTTTCAGTTAAATTGTCAGATTACATCTGTCTGAGGTATTGGGCGTGGCTAACATACTTAACCACGCCCCTCCAACTGTCAGTTTTGACAACAAACAGAAATGGTGAGGAGGAGGAGGTGTCTGTTAGGTTGTAATAACTCTTCTAAAACATCATTTTGTTGAACTTCAATTTGAATATGTACACCGTAAACTAATTCTTGCAGCCAACAACTTTTAGTTAAATCAAATTGACTTTTCTAGTCATCTCAATGAAACGGACAGTTTTGACAACAAACAGAAATGGTGAGGAGGAGGAGATGGCTCTTAGGTTGTAATAACTCTTCTAAAACCCATTTATGATCGTTCTGAATGAAATGCCTACTTTACTACATCCAATCGGCTCGCAGTAAAAAAACAAGCCACGCCCACTGTTTCCACATTTAATATTTGGTTTCTCTAGGAACTGCGTCACAAAATGGAAAAAAGAAACGGTCACAGCTTACAGTTCATGTGGATTTTAAACAACTTTCCATAACTTAAAAAAAAATATTGAAACCTGAATAACTTATTAAAATATATAAAAAGTAGCAAAACATTTGTTGTCATTATTGTGTCATTTTTTTTAGTGTAGATATTTTTAAAGGCTGTTTTCTCAAAATGAATGTGTTCTGCACTGAGCCATAAATCTCCATTTTACATACACCAAACTTCAGCTTAATTTAGATCTGAAAGTTGTTGTTTTTTTCCCCACAGGAGGGATGTGTTCATACATAACATGACTGATTGCTACAAATTTTGGTCCCACTTTATATTAGGTGGCCTGAACTATGTACTTGTATCAAAAATAAATACAATGTACTTGCTGTGTTCATAATGCATTAAACACTTCTGGTGCTCTTGAGGTGGAATGCGGGTAGGGTTAGGGACAGGTTTGGTGGTATAGGTAGTTTTAAGGTGAAAAATTATTTACATGCAGGTATGCAATCAATTGTAAGTACAAGGAAAAACGTATTTACACAAAGTATATTGTAACAAATGATTTATATCAGTGTAAGTACTTATTAGTTATGGCCACCTAATATAAAGAGGGACTTAAAATTATTCAACTTATTTGTTTACAATTTAACTAATGTCTAAAAATCAAACAAGAACTTTGAACCGGAAATTTACGCAAATGAGTGTGAACAGTATTTGCATTATAACAAGTCCAAGCATTGATCCTGTGGGCCAGCCTGACCTCCTGCCGGTGCCCTACCCACACCTGCCACACGCTTTTGGACATCCAGCTTCTCCAGCCTTCGGCACCTAGACTGCAGCTCCACACAGGAAGTTTGACCAGAAAAATAATGGTCGTGCCCAACAGAGCCTGGTTTCTCTCGAGGTTTTTTTTTCCCCTTCACTTCGTCAATTGGTGAATTTTTTTTCCTCGACACTGTTGCCACTGGCTTGCTCGGATCGGGACTTGTGGAGCTGCGCTTCAGTGGATTTGCTCTTCAGTGTTTGAACTTTCAGCAGTGAATTTTAAACCACACTGAACTGAACTAAACTGAACTTCAACTCTGAAATCTGGACTTTACTAGAACTATGTTAAGCTGCTTTGACACAATCTACACTGTAAAAAAAGCTATATAAATAAACTTGAATTGAATATTTAAACATAACATTTTCAAAAATGTGTATACAAAATATTAGCAATTCCTAATGTAATCAATCAACTGGGGAAGTATGGTGCCAATTTTTTTTCATATTTATCTATAGTGTCTTGCCCTAAAGGTTTGTAACTACTTGATGATGAATAAATATTGACAAAATTTCCTTTTTGGAAGAACTCTCCCTTAAGTCACACAGAGTGTCTCTTTGCTGATCTGTCCACGTTGAACATCAGTGAAAGTGCCTGAAGAATCTGTCCACGTTGAACATCAGTGAAAGTACACATAGCAGCCGTATGAAAAATGTCAGGGGATGACAACAATGAATGCCGTGCGGCCTTGGCACAGATCAGCACACATGTGTCTGCAACAAGATCTCTTCGCTGAGGATTAACGGTCTGTCCTTTCGACACAATCAGTGAGGAGTTGTGTCGCGAGGTCACAAACACACGAGACAGGGATGGCTTTTCTCAGAAAGACTTAATGGAGCTCAATCGCAACTTTCAGTCACCTAAACAGGGAACGAATGCACACAATGAGGTCTGGTTCCCCGAAGGTCATCCAGCATTGTTCACTGGTAACAAGAGCACCAACAGGCTCAGCCAACAAGTGTCCTGTTGTAAGAAAGGACAGTCGATTTGTGTGGATGGTCAGGGGATGTGCATGCACAGCAAAAACTGGGGAGTTAAAATTTCGATGTTAAATCTTTCTGAGTTAATTTCAACTCTCAAAATGTAATTTTAACACATATAATGTAGAATCGTGTCAAGTGTTGGAGTCATTTAAAAGAGTTGATTATCAGAGTTGCTTTAACTCCTACGAGGAGTTATGATACTCCGCCCAAGCACTCAGCCCCCCACACATTTCAAGTTAGTCTGTCTCTGAGAGAAATGGTTAACAGCATGGTGTAGTTTTTGGCGGTAAGTACATTTTATGCTATTATATTTATTCAATTATGATATATGTATAACAGTTGTTTTAACACTTTTTGGGAGTCAAAAAAACCAACTCTACCTTTAGTGTTATATTTTTATGTATTTGTATAATGTTAATTTAACTCCAGAAAGTGTGGAGCTATATAAACTCATAAAAAGTGTTGAAATCAACTCTGTGAGAGTTAATTCAACACTCGTCTTTTTCCTGTGTGAAGTTCTTGGATAAACCACGATATAATAAAGGAGAATAAAAGCGTAGATGATACTATATATAATTTTTAGTCAGTGCATTCAATTCAGAATTTAAGAATTGTCTGTTTTTTTAATTCTTGAGTGAAATCTAATTTGCCCATACTGTACAGAAATAATATGAGAATTTCAGCACCGTAGAGAAATGTCTACAAATTTCAAAAATAGCTACATAAAATATGGGCATAATAAAAATAAAAATATTAATTTATTGTTTGATTTTGTATGCATTATGAAAAAATAAATTCTCACTCTTAACTATGCCTTATCTATTATTAAGATGTTGGCTGTATATTAGTACTTTCATTAATTTTCCTTCAGCTTAGTCCCTGATTTATCAGGGGTCACCATACAGCGGAATGAACTGCCAACTATTTTAGCATACGTTTTACACAGCAGATGCCCTTCCAGCCGCAACCCAGTACTGGGAAACGCCCATACACGCTCACATTCACACGCACTCATACACTATTTTAGTTTACAATTTTAATTTACACAATTCACCTATAGCGCATGCAAACTCCACACAGAACCAACTAGCCCAGCCGGGACTCGAACCAGCGACCTTCATGCTGTGAGGCGAGAGTGCTAACCACTGAGCCACCGTACCACCGATATTAGTACTTATAGAGTATATATTCAGCATCATTCTGAGCTTATTCTAAATCCCTAAATCGTACCTAATCCCTAAACTACAACATTAATAATTATTAATAAGCAACAAATTAAAAATGTGAGGAAAAAAAAAAAAGTCACAGCTAATGATTTAATAATAGCGAGTATTGTACTTTAAAATGAAGCATCACTAAAAAAACAATTACAAAAATATTTATTTAGCAAGTAAATATTTGTCTATACAATTTGGCTAACAATTTAGCTTAAGTATCAAATTCCCACCATTATCTACTGGCATATTACCTGCTTTTTATTAATATATTGGCTGTTTATTAGTACTTTTAAGGTATGATCTTATTCTACACCCCTAAACACATTCAATCATACTATTGGTTAATATGATTGAATATTAGCAAATTGGTTCTTCACTGAGCTAAAAGTCTTAGTTATGGTTAGTTAATTGCAGGAATTGTACCACAAGTGTGACCAAAATTAGTATTTTTTTCTCAAAACCCAATTATTCGTGCATGCGTGTATTCAAAAATCTTTTCCAAAACTAATGAAACAAACATTTTTCATTGACGCATATATATATATATATATATATATATATATAT
>CAIGQW010000259.1:8771886-8812308 GCA_903798125.1 Danio choprae
TTTTTTTATTATTTAATAGTTTATTATATGCAATTAAATGTATTATTTACAAAACAAAATTATTAATAGTAACAACAACAAAATAAAAGAATGAATTGTTAGCAAATATTACATTTAATTGCATATAATAAACTATTCAATTGTTAAATACTTAAAAAAACAATAATAATAAATATATAAATAAAATACACACAAAGCTATTAAAAATTAAGATGTATATTAAACCAGTAAAAATTTGCATTCTATACATATGCACATAATATACAAATGTACATATACATGTACGTGTTTGTGTGCAGACAAATTAACATACATCTATACATCTATATATATATACACATCTATACATCTATATAGTTATATATACACACACACATACATGTATACATATATACACACAAAGACGAAGGTAAAGTATACACTTGCCCAGTTTGAACCCACAACCCTTCATTTGGCAGATCTTAAACCACGAACACTGCCTCTATATTAAACATTGATCGCATACATAAATTTGCTTGACAGCCTGACCTTACCACCCCTTTAAATCTCTGAGCAAACAACCATGTCTTTTCATACAGTGGTAAATGATCTAGGCCCCTTCATCAAGAGGTCCTTAACCCCCAGCCATAAAACAGCAGCGCACTACCAAGACGTCTTATTTGGCAGCTAGTGACAGACACTCAATCTCACTGAATGCTGTTGTCACCATTCCTAAGGAGTTGCGCTTCCTCGGCCACTCAGCCCTTCTGATCTGTGAGTAACCAAAGACTAAGCTAACAAGACATCTTCACTTTCACAGCTCCTCCGGTTGCGTATTTGAATGCATGCAATTGCTGTGCTTTCTTTCTAGTGTAAAGCCATCAACACCTGACACGAATATATACTAAGAAGTGCAGCTGACAAACGCCTGACCATATTTGCACTCCAAGAATAAATAGCATAATAATTACAGAAATCTGCCAGAACATGTACTTACAAAAGATATGCAAGCTGCCAGTAGAAGAATCCGCACAAGTAAATCTTCAAACTGCTCAATGACAAGCTCCCATATTGACTTTCCTGTCGAACATTTAAATCAGTCGTTTCAGAATCAGACAAGAAGTGCAATAATAACAACGTGTTATAGATTACGAATGAATTATTACCTTCCTCTGCAGGCAACTCTGTGTGGGTTATTAAATGATATGAAAAAGAGAAGGCATGAAGTTACAAAAAAGCATGATATATTGTGCATATAAAATGTGTATATATTCACAAGCATTCAACGCTGACTAAAATACACTTTTAATAACTCATGAAAAACTGTGACCTAATGAGAACATATTAAACAGGTCTACTTTCTTTAACAATAGATAGACAGACAGACAGATAGATAGATATGATAAACAGACAGATAGACAGACAGAGAGATAGATACGATAGCTAGATATGATACATAAATATGACAGACAGACAGATAGATACGATAGCTAGATATGATACATAAATATGACAGATAGAAAGACAGACAGACAGACAGACAGACAAACAAACAGACAGACAGACAGGATACATAAATATGACAGATAGAAAGACAGACAGACAAACAAACAAACAGACAGATATGATACGATAGCTAAATATGATACATAAATATGACAGCTAGAAAGACAGACAGAAAGACAGATATGATACATAAATATGACAAACAGACAGACAGACAGACAGACATAAAAAAATGGGAATAAATATTTGATTCAAAACCAAAAGAGGGAATTTGGCACATGCAATAACCCTTTTACAAGCTGTTCTGCTGACTGGAATATTTTCATCCATGTTTTCATTTAAAAAACTATGAAAGATGATGCTTTGATTGTCACATAACAAACAGGTGAGATTTCAGCATCTCTTTCAGTTTAATTCTGTGTTGAGAAAAAAAAAGTATATGGCAAGCCACTTTAACAATTTTTTTTTTTTTTTTACATAAAGCCAACCAGTATCCATTATATTTAAATTATTCACTATTATGCATTCCCTGTTTACTAATCTTTATGATCAATCAGAAAGCATAATCCCATCATTAGTGATGGCTTTTCCAGATTTCTTGTTGCTGATTTCTATGACCATCTAGTTTGTAGCTCAAGGCCTTCCTCACACTAAACAGTTTTTATTTAAAAACCCATATTTTTTTTCGCTCTGTTTTTACACCGATTCACACAAAGGTGGCATTTGTGTGAACACTTTTTAAAGCAAATACATTTTAAAAAAATTAAGATTTAGAAATCGATGACACAGTTTTGGTCACGTGACAGTCATGAGAACCATTCAGCCCAAAACAAGACGGTCGAAATATTGTTCAGCCATTGTTTTAGCCGCTCTCCAGCTTGGTAAATTCGATAATTTGGTAAAGATAAATGCCAGTTTGTACATTCTTACAATTATAATTCTTCAATGGAGATGTTTACTCTCCAGTGCTCTTGAAGAATTTGACTTATTAGCACTTCTTGTGTGTATTGCCTCTTGTTGAATCGCTGAATTCCTCCTCAATTGTAAGTTGCTTAGAACAAAAACATCAGCTAAATGACTAAATGTAAATGTCATTATGTACAGGGATGCAATCGCTCAAAGTAGGAAAAATGCTTTTAAACAAAAACTGATTTGATTAGATAGCACTCGGATAACTGCTATATATTTTTAGATACTTTTTTAGATCTTAACATATACCACAATTGTAACTAGCTTTACATAGTTCACTCCATATAGCTGCAACTACTTTTTCCACATTGCATATGTAATGACTATTCAGAATAACTACTTATAACTTAATACTAAAATTAAAAACACTAGAATCAACTGGACGCTCTAATCATGTCAAACAAGCAAAGCTCAAACAAACAGAAATATGCAAGTAAATTTTTAAAGTTAACATAAAAAAACACATACTAGTAACAATGGGATTGCTTACTGGCAAAAAAAAACTAATAATAAAACAGATACTAAATGGTTTTAACTAAAATTAATGTTACAGCGGCTTGCCATAAAGCGTGTCTGATGACGTCGGCTGTTTCGAACGCTCGAGCTGCCGGCTGATTGCAACAAATGTAAAACAATTTCATGTCAACTTCAAAGCGCAACTGTCGCGCGTCGCTGGCGCGGAGGAACAGAATGTATTCAGACGTACCGTTAGCACCCCATTTGTCTCTATTCCTTTTCACCTGGTCTAAAGTCAGTCCCGTGCTCTCGTTGACGCTGAAATTACTATAAACTTCTTCCACACTCTTGGTGTGAGCGTTCTCCATGGTTAGATGGGAAGAGAATCCCGCTCAAGTCAAGAAATCTGCCTTGTTTACAAAAAGAAAAACAAAAATATAAGAATATGCCTATGAGTGACACATGCATTGACATCCACAATGAAGAACATATGTGGAAAGTTGAGATGGGCAAATGCACCTTCCAGGAGTCTTATCCAAACAGAAGTGTTCTTCAATCTTCTTCTTGTCCCCCAAAGAACTGGGTGTCAGTGAAAGACAAAAGAAATGCTCCTTGCTTAGTACATCACAATCAGTCCCCGTCCAAGCCTCTGCCTGCCTGGAAATGTGACGCTCGACCCCTTTCGCCGTCCTTAACGCCCGTTCACTGGTGATGGAAGCGGCGTTTACTCTTGTTTTATTGCAGGAGACTCAATACTGCCTCTCTGCCGCATGTGGAGCACGCTGATTGGACAGCGCGCGTCCGCGGAGCCCTTCAACATCGAATCAATCGTCCTTTCCTCGATTCAACGCTGACGTAGGTGGAGCAGCTGCTTGTTTATTGGTGTGTCGTTCTGTCACTCAAAGCAGTTGATATAACTTTTGCCCCGCCCCTCAGACGCAGGTAGATGTTTGTACCCACAGGTGAAGTGTTCTTGGAAAGCTGTATGCACGTGTACTTTGCAGTTTCGTTTTGTTTTTAACCCATTAACTGTCACCGTCCCACAGCTGGAACGTTTTTCTGTACTTATTTAGTTTTTGTCAACTTCTTTTGACAAACTATATATATCACGTGCATATATCATATATCGTTTTCAAGACGGAACTTACAAAGTGGGGTGACAGTTAGGGGCTTAATATACAGTGTGTGTTATTATAGTGTTAATATGTGTACCTGTGACGTAGTTGTCATTCTAGATTAAATGTTTCAAAATACATGGCTCACAAATGTGCTCATTTAAGCATAATACAATTTTCAACAATCAAATATATTACGATTGCTTATTCTTTTACTATGATTGCTTAATCTTTAATATATTTTTTATAAATATAAATAATATTAATAATGTATTGCAATGTATTTTTGAATAAGTGTTTTATTTGTACATAAACATGTTATGCTCAATAACAATGGCACGTTATTTCACCAAATATAATGATTTTTAATTTAGAAATAAACGTACATTTATTTGAAACATTACTACTTGCATTCAGCAGGCATTTAATGTACATGAAATCACTTTTGTAGAAGTACTTTGATGCAGACACCAAAACAGTATGTCTAGTCTTTGACCCAAACTCATACAAAAAACATTACTGTGATGTTTTCAATGTTTGAATCTGAAACAAATCATTTTCATATTTATGTAACTGCCTGAAATTATTAGGAAAAGTGTGATTTGAATATATGAGTATTGCAAATGTACACTCTTTAAGGCAAGTTAGTAGAAAATTGTGATTAATCTTTGCAAATGTTAAATGTGAAACTACAGTATTTCTGTACTTTTTAATCAAAAGTATAAAATTGTTAAAATAAAATGTGTGAATACAAAGTTAACATTTGTAAGAACCTTTATTCAACACTTCACATATTTTATTTGATTTTGAAATACGTATTGATTTTTATCAATTCATACACCCTTTGGGAAGGTAAAACTAGTAAAATGTAAGCCACTGTACTGTTGCTAAAACATTCGTAGTGAGAATGACTTTGTGTTAAATCACTTTAAGCTTCCAGATGTCCATTGTACTGCAGACACACAGATTTATAACAGTAAGCAAGGATGCACTGCTCACACCTACTCAGGGTGACCCATGCATATTATTATTTCATTAATGAATAAATGAATGAATTACCACCCTAGAGCTCCGCCATATCCATTTTTATGGTAAGAATCAATTTATATCTAATTATAGGTAAGGGTCATATTGATTCTCATGACGTTCTGGATGTATGTATGCACTAGACAGAGAAAAAAGATAGTAAGTTTTATTAGACATTCTAGAATGTCTGCGGCAGCACCAATATATAAAATCTGAACTAAATTGCAATTTGGTTTCCGATATGTTTGAAACTTTTTTAATACATCTTTTCAAACAAAACAAGTTGGAATAAAACATATAGTGAATATGCAACTTGTGTATGATGACGGGACAACGAGTCTGTTTACTATGCCAGAGCAATAAAAGGAGATCCAACTGAAGTCCTAAATTGGACAGCTCTTCTGCCCAAGGTCATGGCTGTTGTTTCCTAAAATAACTTGGAGCGTGAACGCATCATCCAAAGTGTAGCACTTTGTACGGCATTATCTTTGGACACACAGACCAGGGCTCTGTTCCTAAAGACGTGTCAAAACTGAGACGAAGGACTTGTTGGACGTTAGTGCATCTAAGAGTTCTGACTCTTAACTCTGTTATCCAAGCAGTCCTTAAGATGTTTTTTTTCCCACACAACACATCTGCGTATTTAACATATAAAATTATTTTATATTATACAATTCTCAGTGTGTTCTTTCACCACTTTGTTCTTTAATTTATATATATAGCAGTAGATGGAGTTAAGAAACCATTAGATTTACAATGTAAAGTTACTCAAAGTCTTTTTTGTTATTCTGTGAACTACTGATGACGTTTTTTCCAAAACATTTCAAACAACAATGCTGTCATTAAGTGCATTTCTTTGCTTGAAATAGCAATGGCGCCATGTTTTCAGAAATGTTTATATACAGAACAAACTAAATAATGATCTAGTGACAATAGTTTTATTTTAAATTTGAAACAAATGTCATCAGGTATTTATAGAATAAAACAAATATGAGCAATTCACTCAAACCCACATCTAATACAGAAGTACAGGTTAACTGAGAATTTTGAAGTGGTCTCTTGACGGACAGTTCACCCCAAAAAAATGAAAATTCTGTCATCATTTGCTCATCCTCTACTTGTTCCAAAGATGTTTAATTTCTTTCTTCCGAAATTATCTGAAGAAATTAAATTCACAAATGAAGATATACTGAAGAATGCTACAAAAACAAAAGGAACAGCCATTGACTTCCATAGCATTTTTCTTCCTACTATGGATGTCAATGGCTGCTTTTTTCAACATTCTTCAAAATATCTTGTTTTGTGTTCAGAAGAAAGATATTTATAAAAGTTTAGAACCACCTAGGTGTGAGTAAATGTACATTTTTTGGGTGAACTACCCTATTAAATTGAGCATTTTCCCCAGTTTTTTTCTAATAGTTCAAAAAGGACAATATTTACAAGGCAAATGGCATCACAGAACCAGCATATCCTTGCCAACATCCTGGATGACGTGCCCAATGGGCGCCTGGCTCTGAGCCTTGAGGTAGCACTGTTTCTTGCACTCCAGCAGCGTCTCCAGATCCTTCCACATCTTCATCTGTCTCATATTGGGCTCCTGGTTCTCTCGCACCTGCTTCACCTGCTGACGGAGAACCTGCGAGTCCACAGAGACACAATGTTCTACTGTATGTATTCAGATGCCAACTGCACAACAATGATATTTACATATGTAAAGCTTGGTTGGTGCACAAAAACTGACCCCATGATACCATATCCGAATTTCAAATTTCTATAAAAGGTCCTGTCAAGTGCTTTGAAATGTGTATTTTTATTTGTTGTTTGACGTAATCAACTAAAACAGAGTGCACATAGTGTAGCTCCTCCCCTTTTTATAAAACAGCCAATAGCGTTTTGCTTTATCACCGCTCTGTCAGTGAAAGTGGTTGAGTATCTTGATGGGGGAGGGGCATGTGAGATACTAGAGAGCAATTGATTGGTCACGATTTGATGAGAAACTGAAGTATGAGGTGACATGAAAAAAAAACGTTGATTCCTTTAGACAGAAGTCACAAACTACAAGCGTTACATGTTTATATCAGTTTTAAATTTTCTAAACACGAATTTTGTCACTGTTTTGGTGTACACCAGCTTATAGATATCCTAAAAACAAAAAAACTTTAAAATCAAACTAAAAGTGCCCAGGGGTAGCATAATTAATGTATCGGTGGTCTTTGGGTAAGGGATTTATCAGAATAAACTGCAAAATAAAGTCCAAGGCACTCGAAAAATGTGGAAAAAATATTTTAAACGTTTTTTAATGTTTTTTCTACATTTTTCAAGTGTCTTGGACTTTCTTTTGCTATCTAAAAAACGTTATTTTAATTTCATGGGACCTAAAGTCCTGTGAAATGCGCAACATTGCTCAATGTGTGACAATTTCAATTCAAGCATGAAGACAATGCGGGACATATCAAGTAGCCTCTCCCCCCTTTTTTAAAAATAAACAGCAGAAACTTGTAATTTTCAACATATTTTCATATCTTTTTGCATCAAATTATTGAAAAAAAGTATCAATATCAGTATAAGAACCGGCATTGAATCGATAACATCTTAACAATGCTCATCCTTAGCAGTGACATCATAAAAATAGCTTGGACCATTTCGGAGAAAGTGAGAAACTAAAAGATTTGAATGCTTATATCTTGTAAAAGTAAAGTAAATTTTGTCATTGTTTTGGAGCACATTAGCTTATAGATAACCTCCAGAATAACATATCGATACAAGCACCCAAAACAACTTTCATTGTGATTTCAGGTTGATTTTAAAGGGGACATATTATGCAAAATCACTTTTACAAGGCCTTTAAATAGTTGTGTGGCAACAGTGTGTGAATATAGCCAGCCTATAATGGTAAAAACAAATTCATATATATACAAATTTATAAAAAAATTTATAATCACACGTCTGTAGAAACACTTTGATTGACATTCTCCCTTTGTACGTGTCATCAGATGGGAAAGCCCTGCCCTTTAGTGACAATCTCTCCCTCAATAGCGTAAACAGTCCTGAGTGAGAAGCAATCGTCTGCCATTAGAGTTTTGAATCTGTCACTAAGGTGACACATAGGCTTTATAGCTCCACCCCCTTTAAAAAAAACAACAACCTAATTTGACTTTAAAGCGACAGTGACCAAAATGACTGTGGTGAGGGGGCGGGGCCGAGAGCCGTGGGAATTGAATGAGGCAGAGGCGTAAGTGCTTACAGGTGCAGCGCACACCGGCCTCGAATCCCACGGAAGGAGCTCTGGACTATAAGAGGAGGAGCAAAGGCAGAGGAAGCTGAGAGAGGTCCAGGCCTGGACAGTTATGTTTTGTTTGTTTTGGTTTAGACGGCAGTCTCCGTGAGGAGCTGCCGTCCCTTTGTTTTGGTTTAGACGGCAGTCTCTGTGAGGAGCTGCCGTCCCTTTTATTAATAAAAATCTTTTATAAAGATTCGTCGGTTCTCCGCCTCCTTTTTCCCGGCGGCCAGGTGGCCGCGAACATTATTACAATGACAAAATTTGAATCAAAGCTTAAAAGGGTTTTAAAACTAATATAAAAACGAATTAGTGGATTATTTTAAGCTGAAACTACAAATACACACTTTAGGGACATCAGAGACTTATTTTAAATCTTGTAAAAAGTTCCCGTAAAATTTATTGTGTGCAGTACTGGCAGTTGAATTTGACGCAAGTTCATGGATTCAGAAAGCTTGTAAAGTTGAAGCAGTAAACAGTTAAAGGGCATGACGGGTAGTTATGGGAAAGTTTGGCATACCGTTGTCTCTTCTTCCAGCGCGCTGAGAGGGTGATCTGCTGGTTGTACATTAGGGCAATGATTACACAAGCTTTGTTCCAACACTGGCATGATGTGGCGTGACACTGATCGCATGTTCTGCGCAGTTTGGCAGAAATATTATACCCCCCAACTCTTAACTAACTCCTAGTTAACTACAACAGATGAGACAGAAACAAGTAAACCTGGTGGAACTTAGTTATGAGTCAGAGAGGTTTGACAGACGGTCTCCTCACCTTGCCCAAGGACTCCTGCTCTGCTGTGTTTGCAATGTACTTCTCTCTGCAATGACAAGACAAAAAAAACACTCCTTACAGCAATGGTGGTTTTAGTTTAGTAAAAAAAAAAAAAAAAAAACTTAGGTTAAGAAAGCAAAGGTTAAACATCCATAACAAACACACATTTAGAAAATTTGACCCATTTCAGCTTCAACTTGTTTCTCAGACAAAACTAGTAAACAAATATATAATATAATATATAAAAACACATACTGTCATGCATTTTTACCCCAGGCCTTATACACATATGGAAATTTTAGATTTATAACTGAAAAGGATAACTATCAGTAAAATAATCGATAAGTGGTATTGGAATTTGTATCGATATCGATATAAAATCTAAATGATACTCATCCTTAGCAGTGACATCAAAACCAGTAAACAAATATTATATATAAAAATACACAATGCATTTTTACCCAAAGCCTTATACACATATGGATAAGAGATTTATAACTGAAAGGGATGACTATCAGTAAATATTCATTCATTCATTTTCCTTCGACATATTTATCAGGGGTCGCCATAGCGGAATGAACCGACAACTATTCAAGCATATGTTTTACGCAGCGGATGCCCTTCCAGCCACAATCCAGTACTGGGAAACACCCATACATTCATTCACACACTCATTCATTCACTACGATCAATTTAGTTTATTCAATTCACCTATACTGCATGTTTTTGGACTGTGGGGGAAACCGGAGCATCTGGAGGAAACCCACGTGAACACAATGAGAACATGCAAACTCTTATCAGTAAATAACTAAAATAATTGTGTCTGTTCTTTCCTTTAAAAATAATTAGCAGTGTAAACATTCGGCCTCCATTTGTTCTGTTATATAAAGCCCAACATATTGTTTTTTTAAGATATGCATATAGAGTGTGAAATAGTGTGAAATTAATCTTTGGAACAATATGTGCATAATCCAATTTACAGCACGTATGCATTGCTTTGTTTTTTGCACTACCTATTTTGTTAACAAGGTGTCAAGAAATAGCACACATATCTTTTAGAGAGAAAAAAAAAATTGTTGACTGTCTAAAACAAAAGTGTATTTCTGGCTTAAAAGCATTCAGGTTTGAAGTGACATGAGGTTGAGAAAATCATAATTGAATTGTAATTTTCAGGTGAACCATACCTAATGTCACATTAGTAAATCCTATTAATTAGGTATCTATATAGAGTTGAAGTCAGAATTATTAGCCCTCCTTAATTATTAGCCCCCCTGTATATCCCCGACCCCAATTTTTAACAGAAAGAAGATTTTATTTTTCAACACATTTCTAGACATAATAGTTTTAATAACTATTTTCTAAAAACTGATTTCTTTTATCTTTGCCATGATGACAGTACATAATATTATACTAGATATTTTTCAAAATACTAGCATTTAGTTTAAAGTGCAATTTAAAGGCGTAACTAGGTTAATTAGACAAGTTAGGGTAATAAGACAAGTTATTGTATAATGATGGTTTGTTCTGTAGACAATCGAAAAAAAAATTGCTTAAGAGGGCTAATAATATTAACCTTAAAATGGTTTTAAAAATTTTTTAAACTGCTTTTATTCTAGCCAAAATCAAACAAATAAGACTTTCTCCAGAAGAAAAAATATGATAGGAAATACTGTGAAAAATTCCTTGCTCTGTTAAACATCATTTTTGGAAATATTTGAAAAAGAAAAGAAATACACAGGAGGGCTAATCATTTTTACTTAGACTGTATAATGTCACTGTACTACCTGGAAAAATATAAACCAATAATGATAAGAGAACTTTTGACAAAAGTTATTATGATTACAGCAATTGTTGAGTCACTCTTACTTCGGATTGAACCGACAACCTTTGTGTTAACAGCTCAAATCCTCAACCACCCGCCTCCACATTTATCAGAATTTCTGCTAAACTTTTTCGAATGTGTAGGCTGGATGGATCAGGAATGGGTGAATAGACACTTGAAGCATAACTGAAACAAAAGACATGAAAAAAATAACAAGTGTTCTGAGCAGTAGGCGCTGAGAGCTGTGAGCTGAAAAGAGTCTGTCTGGAATCATTTGTTTGTCAGTTATGAAGCATGATTTTGTGCGTTTGTGCATGTCAGGTTTATCTGTAGCAGATATATCTCTAGTTTCGTACCTGAGAGCCGTCCTCCGCACCTGTACGTCCATTGACTGACTGATCTTGCTTTGTTCTGCCGCTCTCTGAATTTGACTCTCAATGATCTGTGAAGAGAAGCCGAGAGAAGAGTAAGAGAAAAGCACAGGACTAACATTTGACGTCTAAGAGGAAGATGCTTTTTACCTCTCTCATGCAGTTAATGTGATGATATCGGCTTTCTTCCTGTGCCGTCTCTTCCCTGAGTGTTCTCACTTCCTGTTTAATACAGGAGAATGGATCACTGCATGTTCATATTTATATCGTACGACGCAAATAACATTTCATGACCATGATTAATGAGCCAATTTGGCACATAGGATGGATGTTGAATCTAAATTGGACTGGGAAAAATAATAATTGAGGTTAAAATAAATTTAACAAGTGAAACATCTTTGTTTGCTATTAGGAAATACACAGTGCAAAAAAACACTTTTAATTTTGCAATATGAATTATCAATGGACATGCACACAGTAAACATATCATATACATCAAACATATTTGGATTTTTCTAAAGCATCAGAATATTGTAATTCAGTATTGTGTATGAAAGAATGAATTAATATTAAAAATATATTAATACTGTAATCATTAACTTAGAATGCAATGCAGTAATTTTAATACATTATCTGGCATCGTAACTTTTTGGTTGACCTTTTGAGATTGTTATTATTATAACAAAAAACTCAAAAATTGCTTAGAGGTGTGTCAGGAACACAATTGAACCCAAAATACGTATTAAAAATGTAAATAAATAAATAATAATAAATAAATAATTATATATACATTAATATTAATATATATTCAACATCATTTAATATATATTCAACAGTTCTGTCTGGTTCTTGAATCTGATTGGCTGATAGCCGTGCGATATTCTGCAAATAACAGCACTCGCACAGCCTCTTCACCCTTCACCCTTGTGTATTACTCCGCCCACAAACAGCGACAAGCAGAAGACACTCTACAGTTTGACAAATATTGTTGCTGTTGGACAACATAATGTACTTTTGAGACTTTTTTTATCAGGAATGTAGTTGTTTAGATGTAGTTTATTTATAAGGATAAATTTGCCTATTTTAAAATATTTATAATTTCGGAGCATCGGATTCAGTGCATTGGCCGCCATCAGTCTGTCTGAGCAGACCAAAGAAAGTGACGGTTGACATTCCGTCACAAGATGGCAACAGAGACCGCATAATAAGTCCTTAGGGGAGAAAAACTGCATTTTCTCAGCACAAGTTTCATAACACAGCTGAACAAATCATTATAGATCAGGTAAGTGACATTCTAAGTCTTTCTCTCTCTTTTGTATTTTGTAGTGCTGTATTTATAACACAGAAACTGGTAGTGTTTGCTTTGCTCTGGCTTTTTCTGGGGATAATTATTGTAATATCCTGATTGCAACAGAGAAATACTGGGAAATCTCTGTAGATTGAAGGCATTTTATGCCGTTCAGCCTTATAATCTTAAAATGTGAGCAAAAATTACCTGTTTTGTCATCACTTTAGACAATAAGCTAGAGAATCATTCAAATACTATTTCTAAAGTAGTTCCTCGTACAAAAGGGTTTTTGAGACTCTCTGTGTTTGATTTTCTTTTTTATACACACGATTATGCTGTCAAACTGTTGTATAAACGGACATATATATATATATATATATATATATATATATATATATATATATATAAAAAAATTTTTATATAACTGATGTGAAGAAAATAGTATATTTATTTAACAATATTTAACAAACTGTATTTTATAGTAGGTTACATATTATGAATAAATGTATTTGTTAATCATACTTATTTTAAAATATGCAAAGACCTCATTTTGTCTTAATAATAACATAATTGATAATAAAATGTATAATAAAAAAACTTTGATTTTAATTTTATTATAATTCTACTTTCTTGAATTTAAATGACAATTCTCCATTCTCTTCCAGCATGTCTCAATAATAATGCAACCCAACCCTGTCTCAATACCTGTTCCAGCTTGGATCTGTTGCTCTCCAGTCCTGCAGCACAGGTTTCATACTGAGCCTTTTTCTCCTCATACTCTGGAGCGAGCTCCTGTTTTAACATGCAAAACAAAAGAGAATGCAATTCCAACAGAGCTGATAAGCTGATTGGCTCTTTGAAGTTGAGAGTGATTCTCAGTATGAAGGAGAGAAACAAATGGCTTTGTGTCTCACTTGATGCTAAACAGTCACTCACCGTGTGTTCCTGTCTCAGAGCTCTCAGGTCCTTTATCAGCGGAGATAGAGCAGACTTCTTCTCTGCTATCACTGAATTCAGCTTCTTTACCTGAAATAAACATAAATCTTCATGACGGATGACGAGCCAGGAGAGAATCAAATGCATACACATGAGTGAGTCCAAGAAACATATTCAGTTTAAAGTATTTCATTAATATACACTTCAAACATAAATTAAATTGCATTTTGAGTAAAAGTATCATCATGATCATTTAATACATTTTAAAGGAATAAACATTTTAACCTTAAAGAAATCACAAGAATGTACACTATTTTGCATTAATATTATTTTAAAGAAAATACAGTAAAAACACTATTGTTGTGACATATTTTTAAAATTGAAAGTCACAATGTTCAACATTCACATGTTTTAAAACGTAATTTATTTGTGTGATGCAAAGCTGCATTTTCAGCATCGTTGCTTAAGCCTTTATTAGGACATCGATATCGCAATGTGCGAATCTGCAATAGTTACAGTACAGCGCAGTATCTGCAATGTTAAGTTGGGATTATAATTATAATTTAATCCATTTGTGTATAAGAAATTATTTAATTTGTAGCTTCAACAGAGATTAGTTGTATCTAATTATACAATGAAGACAGTAGTCAACATTTGAAGTGGATCAAAAAAGTGGATCAAAATAACAATGGGTGTTGTTGAATAGCTTTAGGACAACTTTGATTTTTGTGGTGATTTTGATCAATTTCAAACGTTGACTATACTGTATACAGTGTTATTTGACATTTGATTTTATTACTGTACCTCAATACTGATACTCTTTAGAAAACATTAAATCATTGTATATTTCATTTGTACAGTATGTTTGTTCTAATGTATTAATTTATGCTTGTAATTTATTTTATTTTAAACACATACAGGGGCAACAGGGTGGTTAAGTGGTTAGCACTGTCGCCTCACAGCAAAAAGGTCGCTGGTTTAAGTTCTGGGCTGGATCAGTTGTCATTTCTGTGTGGAGTTTGCATGTTCTCCCCGTGCTAGCGTGAATTGGATGAACTAAATTGTTCGTAGTGTATGAGTGTGTGTGTGTGTGTGTGTGTGTGTGTGTGTGTGTGTGTGTGTGTGTGTGTGAATGAGTGTGTATGGGTGTTTCCCAGTACTGGGTTGCAGCTGGAAGGGCATCCGTTGTGTAAAACATATGCTGGATAAGTTGGCGGTTCATTCCGCTGTGGCGACCTCTGAAATAGAGACTAAGCCGAAAGAAAATGAATGAATGAATGAAAGCATATACACACCCGATCAATGTAAAATTAGGAATTCTCCCAATAGAGTTATTGAAATCATCTCAGGAAATTATATTCAAATTGCAATATATATCGCCGAAATACAATTGCCGAATGTCAGTTTTTGCCAATGTCGTGCAGCCCTATCACAGGATACTTTATAAATCCTTTAAATATGCTGATTTCTTTTTTTAAGAAACATTTCCTATTATTGTCAATATGGGAAACAACTGTACTGCTTTTTTCTTTTCTTTTTGCTTTTATTTATTCTTTACTACTTTATTTTTTAAGAATTGAGGCGGCACGGTGGCGCAGTGGGTAGCACTGTCGCCTCACAAGGTCGCTGGTTCGAGCCTCGACTGGGCTAGTAGGCATTACTTTGTGGAGTTTGCATGTTCTCCCTGTGTTGGCATGGGTTTCCTCCGGGTGCTCTGTTTTCCCCCAAATACATGCAAAGACATTCCTCTTGCAGTCCAAAGACATGTGCTATAGGTGAATTGGGTAAGCTAAATTGTCCGTAGTGTATGTGTGTGAATGAGAGTGTATGGGTGTTTCCCAGTGATGGGTCGCAGCTGGAAGGGCATCCGCTGCGTAAAACACATGCTGGATAAGTTGACGGTTCATTCGGCTGTGGCGACCCCTGAATAATAAAGGGACTAAGCTGAAAAGAAAATGAATGAATGAATGATTTAATTGAAGTTAAAAAACATGATTTGTTCGAATATAACTAATGCAAACTTGCTGTATGAAATTCAATTCTTGAATAACAATTGAACAACAGTAAAGATAGTAAAAGGACATAAAACCAATTGTACTAGTCTCTATTCACTCTATAGTTATCTTGTTTATCTCAGATGATCTTGTGTTACGAAAGAAGTGTCAATAGGAAGTCATATAAGAAAAACTGTGCATCCTTGTGGTGAAACAAATGACTTCTTAGTGCATATTTATCTTCTGCATATAAATCAGATCATTGTTTAATGGGAATATATGGGTTAGTTTTAAAAAAATTGCAATTGTCTTATTGTGTGCTGTTATTATGTGTGTGTTTTAACTGGTTGTATTTATGTCACCAGTGTTAAAGGCAAAATTCCATTCTGGGACAATAAAGGGGAAACAAACAAACAATCTCCCAAAGCACAAAGCAGTTACATTTCAGCATATGAGCCAGTGCATCATCTTCCATCTCACCATTTCAGACATGTCGTCCAGCGTTCTTCCCTTCATCTCGTCCAGCTCGCTCTTGATAGCAGAGACTCTCTCCAACTCTTCCTGAGTATCGCTGTAGCCTGAGATTCCCCGCTGAGCCTCCAGAGATTGCTGAACACCAGAACGCACACACACACACGGCAGAAATAGAACAAATGTTTATTCGCCTTGTCGATTTGATTAGATTACTTACTGAAATGGTATTTGCATATAGTAAACAATCAGCGCTACTGCAAAGCATTTAAACTGCAACAAATCAAACAAGATCTGTACCACGTTAGCGTCAACAACCTTGTAATGAACTCCAAACTGGCCTTAAATAAAAATGTTTTCATTCAATTTCGTCAAATGTAACAAAGCGTTTTGAATCTCGAATGACTTTTCTTAATAAAATAACGCTAAGCAGTGATGTCATAGGTAGCCAATAGAGGCCAATAATATTGTGATTATTGGTTTGTAAAGTACTGATTGCTTTCTGATATTGTAATATATGAAAGAGTGTCGTTTCATGTTATACTGGTGTGTTTCGACATGTTTAGTGTCATGGTTAAGCCTTGTGTTGTGCTGTTGGGGATGTTTTCATCCACTTTGGAGTGATTTTGAGTCTTAATTTGGCCACAACCTTCTCTGTGTTTCAGCAAATGGAAAGATCTTTGGCGATAAATCTTATTTAGACACATATTTTGGGAAAATGATTTGAAAGTTTTCAAAAATTCAACAATACACAGTGTGCAAATTGACTACTGTGTGTAAATTAAATACACTTTGTTATGTTCGTGGCTGTTTGTGCCCTATTGACTTCCATTATAATGACATTTTTTGATTGCAAAGCCATGACATCATATACAATCATGCATTCTTGATTTTTGCTCGTTTTCCCTGTTGGGAAGAGATAAAATTTGTAATTTTTACTGTTGATCATCAGTTGCAGTTCCAAAAAAGCTTAGATTCTGCCATAGTAAACATAGTAAGTGTATTTATGCACACACACTATAAGCTGCTGTTTTACTCCATAGAACTCCATATAAAAGCACAGGCCTATCTAAAGTGTTAATGCTGCCAACTGACAATCAACATTAAAAATTACACATTTGACCTCTTCCCAACATGGCTTTGCAATCAAAAAATGTCATTATAATGGAAGTCAATAGGGCAAAAACAGCCACAAACATAACAAAAGGGTAGTACACTTGAACAGTACATAAGGGTTAAGCACTTTCTGAGAGGTAAGGTCCGTATAAATATCTAGGCTTCTGCCTGTTTCAAATGTTCTAGTTGTGATTAATTGCTGAAGCTTTTATTGCGATATATGGTATTATCACGATATTGACCTAAGCTGCAAAAAAGATTGGTATAATGAAAAAAAAAAACTTTATGGTAAGTACTTATTCAGAGTAAGTAAGGTTTTAAACCAATTAAATTGCAAAAGGATGATAAAGTACAACAGTCAACGCTTTACAGCAAAGTCTCATTAGTAAACATTAGTTAATGCGTTAAAAACAACAGTTAGAAATAGCCATATTATAGTTTAATGCTGAAGTTAATGAAAAAACACAACAGAATTTTATCAGTTATTAACTCAATTTAATGAAACGATTATGACTTTTGATTTAATGAGTTATTAGGCATTAATTAAGATACTAACTTCACCTAAGATTAATAAATGCTTTTGAACAAATGCTTCGTTACACTGACTTTAGTTAAATTAACTGATGTTAACAAATGGAGCCTTACTGTACAGAGTTAATAAACAAAAGGCCTATTAAGAGCCACAGAATTTTTTATATGGTGGGCCAGATGAATAATGTGAAAATATTCATATTTGAAAATAAATCACCTATTAAGTCTGAAGATAGATATATAAAATATAAATTTTCTTTAAAAAATAGTAAATAATTATTCAGAGTAATTTGAAGTGGCCACAATATCAATATTGTGTATGTTCATAATCACTATTTTGAATTACTGAATATTGCCATATGTCTATAGACATCCTATACTCAAAGTCACAAATACTTTATTCTCTACAGAGGAAACGTCACAGGTCAGGCTCAAACTAATGCCCGTTGGTTTTATAATAGGACAGAAATGTGCTGAGTACTATATCCTGGGAATACTAATCCCATTCTGACACTTCAATATGGCTCAACTTACTTTCATCTAGACATTTTAGACATTTAGACTAGTCAGGGGAAAAGAGGAAGCTTGCAAAAATGATGAATACAGCAGTACACGACTAGAGCCTTGCTAGCACTTTCTGGTTTGTTGTTAGGATGTTGCTAGGCAGACCAAAAAAAACATTCCAGGTGGTTGCTACGATATGCTAGGGTCTTCTGGCTGGTTGTTAGGACGTTGTTAGACAAATAAAGCTTTCCAAGTAGTTGCTAGGATATTCTGTCTGGATGGAAAAGCATTGCTAGGGTATTCTGGTTGGTTGTTAGGGTGTTGCTGGGCAGATGGTTAGAGGATTTCATTCCAGGTGGTTGCCTTTTCTGGCTGGATGCTATTGTAGAGGATATTGGCTGAATGCTAGAGCATTGCTAGGGTGGTTGTTTGGTTGTTAGGGTGTTGCTAGGCAGATGGTAAAAATGTTCTGACTGCTAGGTTGCTAGGTTGTTTCTGCCTGCATGCTACTGTAGAGTACTTTGGCTGGTTGCTAGAGCATAGTGTGTTGCTACTACTAGACAGAGGGCTAGAGCGCTAGGGTGGTTGCTAGGATGCTGCAAAGAGGATGCACTGCAAAAAACGCTTCTGCAACTTCGAGTTTTTGCCTTGATTCTAGTCCAAATATCCAAAAATTTCTTAAATATTTTTTTAGACAAGTAAAAAAGATCTTATGTCATCAGAAAAAATTATGTCAAAATTAAGCTAGTTTTTTCTTTAAACAAGCTCTATCTGCCCATGGGGTAAGCAAAATATAAAACAAGATTGTTTTACTTCCCCCACTGGAAGACTATTTTGCTTGTTTAAAGAAAAAACTGAGTTCATACAGATTTTTACTACTAAAATTCCATGGATATTAAGTACATTTTCATGACCTAATGTTTCATGTAATGTCTACGTATATGTGGTAAATGATAAGAAAAACAATGTACGTTCAAATTTATTACAGCATATCATAAAACATGCAACAATCTATTTAGTTTAAATTCAGTTTTATATCTATGTAAAATTGATTTAGATAATGCTTACACAGCACTAATAATGTGAGTGCATGTTTTTGGCCAAGGACAGAAAAGAAGTAAAGACAACTAACCGACATTCAATGATACAGATATTTCTTAAACTAATTTCCATGACTTTTCCAAAACTTTGTAGGTTTTTCTGTTTTTTCAAAACTTTTCCAGGATTGGAAAATCTCATGTCAAAATTCCATGACTTTTTCACGTTTTTTATGAACCCTGAAAAAAGCTCAGTTCATTTTGACTTATTATTATTGAAAACAAAACAATATCTTCACTTGTCTAGAATCCTTTTAATAATTGCACTAGAAACAAGACTAAAGCATTTTTGAAGTGTGATATAAGGCTTTAAGAGGTTGCTAGGCAGGTTGCTACAGTGTTCTAATTGTTAGTACAACACTTCTGGCCAGTTCATATGTACAGAGACAAACAGTGAGATTACCAACAGAAGCCAAAACTGTACAGTAACCCGTTCCTTGCTATCTAGGGTGTACAATCATTTTCCATGACACAAGATGTGAGGAAAGACTTTACTGACTGACGCATGTGTAATAGTCCTGATACAGATGCACTTTGCACATGAAATGACATGTGGGACTAGTGTGTTGGCAGGAGTTTGACTGATGCCCAGGCTGTCTGAGGGGAACAGAGGATCAGGTGCCAACAGAACGGGTGGCCCAGGCTCGTGCAACCAACCGCAAATGGAGGAGGAAAATTCCCCTACTCGAAAAATAACAGCATGGGATGCAGACAGAGAGCAAATGTCATATCACAAATAGCCCCAGCTCAGCCTTTCTGCGTCAAATGGGCTATCAGCAAGTCAGTCCGAGGGAGGGCTCAGAGGTGTGAAGTCATTTCCAGGAAGGTGCTGTAACTTCAGCGTTAACACAATTTGAATAGACAGGGGATGGGTACAGGGAAGGTAGATTATGTGTCAGTGCGTATAAAATGGTGAAATGATATGCTGATAGATGTAACCAGAACAATGGTTGGCATCAAGATGGGTTGTACACTATTTAAAGAAAGTTCCAGAGTTTTAATTGATGCAGAAATTGAATTGCAATTCGCTTTTGAATGTAAAGAAAGCTGAATTCTTGCGATAGCTCAGCCAAAATTGGAAATTTGCGGTTAAGGTTGGCTTGAAATCTAAATTTACCATGTTTATTTTGCTAGTTAATATTTTTTTGTTAATCCTAAGGTGAATAACTAATCAGTGCAACTTAATCCACTGAAAAAGTTTGTTTGTTTTAATAATCTCCAATTTAAGTCTGACCATTTGCTTTTGCATTTGCATTTTGTGTGGCGGTCCTTCTATTGACATCAACCTGAGGGCTTCCATGGCAACTGCACATTAATACCCCTTAGTTTGCTATGAGGGGAAAGCCCCGCCTCCTACTCAATATTCCGTTTCAGTTGAAAGTACATCAACATACTGAAATAAATGTCTCAGCAACTTCCGGTTCACGCAGACTTTTAATTACCTACCCTGTGTCTATGTAAGGTGTAGGTGACTTTTCTTCTACACCAAAATACTGAAGAACATTTTTAGCTAAAACTGTGGTCCTTGGCTTGAAAAAAGTTTAAAGAAATCAAAATATTTACAGGTCTTATGGACAAAGGAAAAAGATGTGTAATATTACCAGCTGCTGTTGTCCAGCTGTGTGTCGTTCTCTCAGGATCTCTTCAGTTCTCTGTAGCACACCATACTCTGCCTTGAACTCAGCTATCTCCTGACGCTTTTTTTTATATGTGCTGCTCTTGCCACGCATCTTGGCCACATATCTCTTAAACTGAAACAGACAAAAGAAATCGAAACTTTAATTAAGACATGAAAACAAAATCCTGATAAATGTGCACCACTAATGCAATTATTAACAAAGATTTGATCAATAACAGTATTATGTTATGAGGCATCCATGTACGAGATCCACATACTGTATGTGTAAACATGCACACTTTAATCAGAAGCTACTGTGCTTTCATGCCAGTTTAGAGCAATTAACTTAAAATAAGTCAATCTGAATCATGTATGAGGGTACATGCAAATGTAGTTACTGAAAAATAAAATGTAAAAAAAGGGAGAAACAATACTGGTTAAACATTTTAAATGGACCCAGAGAAAAACAAACCAACAAATCAATTAATAAATAAATAGTGAAATAATATATTTGTATTTTTGTTGTCAAAATTTAAGTAAAAATGTGAATGAATGAACAAAGTATTATTCACCACTTCTTGTGAGTTTTCCACTATTTTATTACTGTTTTGCTTTTATTTAATCTCTAATTTTAAATGGTCCTGTGGTGTAACAAATGAGCTTTTAACAATTGATCATAGATTCATTTTAAGTAATCAAATCTGCATAATAAGAAACCACAAATTGAATCTACGGCTAAACTTTAGTTTAACTAACAATTCACACAATTTTCTACTGGATTATTACCTATCACTTAGATATTACCCATTTATTAGCACTTATAAAGTATGATCTTATTTTACATCCCTACCAAATACCCAAACCCAACTACTACCTTTCTAACTATTAATCAGCAGCTAATTAGTAGTTTATTGAGCTAGAATTCTTCATTAATGGTTTGTTAATAGCATGAACTTTACATTAAAATAAAGTGTGACCAAAATTCCATTTAAAATATATATATATTTACATTTACAAATAAAGCATGTCACAAAGCAGAATAGTCTCAAAGACAGGTTTACTTCATGTCAACAACCTATTAAATATTAAATAAACATCCTTAATAAACATCAACATAAAAAACTTATGAATTCTAAATTACAGACAGTAAATAATTACATGTATACAACAAACAGTCAATAAATAAATAAAAAAACTGCTGTGCAATGACAAAATGTGACATTGGATATTTCAGACAGGGTAAACACAGATTCCAAACACAATGAGTCCTGGTTGAGTGACCATGTCTCACTAATGACCGCAAACAGAGCAAAGCCACCCATCTCGCATGGAAAAATTATATTGATGTCTGTGCACCATCTCAGATGATGGGTTAAAAGATGCAAAAGGACAAAGTCAAGGGAACACTGTGGCCTCGGCTCATCTGTGGTAAGGTGAGAGCAAGGTGAGAATCAGCTCAGAGGAATGAATAGGGTGTGAAGAAGGGGCAAACCAGGGTGCCGCTGGGACATCTCAGTGGTTTGCAACAAAAGAAACCTGAGCCCGGAGGCATGTAGCCAGAGGGACAAAAAAACATCTTCATCTGGCAGCACGGTCAGGCTATTCTTCTGTCAGTACTGCCAATGGCTATAAATGTTGAGAGAGCAAACTCAGAAAATCACACAATGTGCCGTATGTCACTTGGGGCACGCAGAGATTGTGTGTGAGAGTTTATTCTTTGTGTATTTTGGGACAGCAAGGGCAGACAAGGTTGGTGCGGGTTGGGAGGGGAGCTGCAATAATGCTGTGCTGTGTTCTCGTGTTCTAATTGCAAATGATCCAAAGCAGCAACACTATTAAATGTGTAATTGCGGGTTTCCAAACAAGTTAAGCTGAACCGACGGCATTTGTTGCAGAATGTCAGTTGTTTTGCTTATTTAAAAAAAGGATTGAAGCAAAAAAAAATAAAAAGTCAAAAGTAATCACACAAGAATTATTCTGGTTAAACTTTAAAGAGCTATTTTAAATGTTTACATACAACATTTGGGTCACCCTTAAATTTAATGTACAATTCACACTATTAACAAAGACTTTTAGCTCAATAAACTACTAATTAGCTGCTTATTAATAGTTAATAAGGTTGTAGTTAGATTTAGATATTGGGTAGGATTAGGAATCATATTTTATAAGTCCTAATAAACAGTTAATATCTTAATAATAGGCAGGTAATAAGCCAGGAGTAAATGGTGTGAAGTGTTACTTAAACTGCTGTGACGAAATAAATTTTGGTAACACTTTTTAAGTTTGTGATATGATGTCACACTTTGTGGTCTTTTTTAAAGCATATATAAAAACCATTTTCCAGTATCGTTCTTCTATTAGACACGTTTTACTTAATGCAAATTAGTAGGAGCATATGTCAAAAAGTCTTAAATATTTTATTTTAAAGTGTCCTTGTTACACATGTTCCATGTACTATAGTAATTACAATTGTTGATGCATAATTATATGGAGCTAACCCTAATCCTAACCTGCATTCTACCCCTATCCATTTAGTATGTACATGTAATTAATTACTATTCCTCAGTAGTTCCATTCAATTCAATTCATCTTTATTTCTATAAGCGCTTTTACAATGCAGGTTGTGTCAAAGCAACTTAACATAGAAGTTCTACTAAATTGAAACTGTCAGTCCAGTTTTCAGAGTTGAACTTCAGTTTAGTTAATTTCAGTGTGGTTTAATTTTCACTGCTGAAAGTCCAAACACTAAAGATCAAATCCATCGATGTGCAGCTCCACAAGTCCTAAAACCAGCAAGTCAGTTCAACGAATACTCACACCATAACATATATCGATCGCTGATTGGCTCCTGTACTAAAAGGCGGGGCTTCATTCATCATATTGACGATTACACTTTTCCCCATTCAAAACTATACAAGTGACATGTCTTGTGTATTCTATAGTCTTTGGTAATAAAAAATGCAAAATTGATGTTTTTCACACTAAATCTTGTTATTGCACAGCTTTTTCTGAACTGTCGTAGCATTTTGAGATGTGTTACGTGTAACACATATATCCATACATCCGTGACAGCCTACACAAAATCATCTTAAATTAAGGGTAGTGAGTTAAATGAAGTTGTCAGATAAAAATTAATAATATTAATATTTACCTCCTCACTAATTAAATTAATTATGAATCACTACAAATTCAAATCAAAAAGCCTCATCCTATAGAAAATGACATTTTGGATGAGTTTTCCTAATACTTCTACCCATTATCTAGCTGTGTTTGGTAATTGTAGGTCACAGTTCAGTTGTTATTTTTCCACTCTGGATAATTGAACATGTTGACCATACATGGATATTGTCTATTTCAGTGGCTCAGACTTGGACATCCCCATCACATCTACAGAGGCACACACTCTTTCTATAGTTTCAGCTATCCATCACTCTGCTTCTACTGTTCAAAGTTGAATGAGCCACAGACAGAAGTAAGTGTTATCATAGGGAGGCTGATAAAATTGAAGAAAGTCCAGGATTGGAGGAGGGATGGTGGCTATTTTAGCAAGGGTGCCGCTCTATCTGCTCGGCTGGGCAATATCTCTGCTGTAGAGCAGGGAGAGGATGGGGAAAAAAATGCACACAGACAGCAAAAAGCGAGGACAGGATAGTTCACAGGTCTCAGAAACAGACACCAGCCTGTTCATCACTGAGAGCCATCGTGGGAAACATCCCAGCAAAAACCATCACAGCTTTGACTGGGAGAAAGTTTGAGCCAGTTGATGTAACAGTCACGTGCCCTACACTCTTTACCTCTGCTACTCTATATAAACATAACTGTCTGTGCAGAAAAAAAAATAGGAAAAGTGTTTAAAACTAGTGCTACATTACCTTTCAAAATTCAGCTATTTTACATAAATAAAGACATTTTTAACCGTCATCAGAATTCATCACTTAGGATTACCTATTCAACTAATTGTTTATGCAAACAATTAATGAGCTAATCACATGGAACCAAAGCATTTAGGCATCAATTTGTGTGCGTAGAATGATTATTGGTGCCAGGTGGGATGGTCTGAGCAGAATTCCCACTCTTTCAAGGACAGCAAATTCAAGGACTTTCTAAATCACTAATAATTTTAAAATCAAGCACCTTTGTAATTCACACCCCCAGCCTATATAGCGGCATGAAAGTCCATCCTGCACTTAGCATTTCACTTACACTTAATATTTACATTGAAATATCATGATGATGTTTTGAATGTTGACTGTTAGAACAATTAGTTCAATACTGGTAATATTCAAATACAGTCACTAAAGTATTGATAAAATGCATTATTTGTCATACTTCATGTATAAGATTTATATTTAAGATTTTTTTTATATTAAGAATTTCTTAGTTTTTTCAGTTTTTGAAAGCAGCACAGTGCAGTTGTTAAAATAATACCATAAACTTTTAATTCAAGCACTTTCAAGGACCTATGTTTCCAGGCTTTTAATGCATATATCTGAAATTCAAGTACTTTCAATAAATGTGGGAACCCTGTCTGAGTATTTCAGAAACTGTAGAGTCAGAATTTATCATATATACACAGGATTAATATGGATCAGTCCTGATATGTATCGTGAGTGTCACCAGATGTCAATCTTTTAGAATGTGCTGGTAATCTGCAGTAACTGTGTGAAGCTCTCATGTCAATTTGGGTCAAGAAATGTTTCCAGCACCTTGACGAATCTATGCCTTGAAGAATTAAAGATGACCTATTATGCAATCACTTTTATAAGGGGTTTAAACACAGTTGTGTGGGAAATGTGTGTGAATATAAACAGCTTCTAATAGTAAAAATGTATTAATTTGACTTCGTATAAGCACACTTCAGAAACTGCAGAAACACTTTGATTGACATTCTTCCTTTGTACGTGTCATCAGATGGGGGAAGCCCTGCCCATTAGTGACAATCTTTCCCTCATTAGCATAGCACGTTAGTCTTGTTTTTAAATCTGCCATTATGCTGACACATAGGCATTTGTAGCTCCGCCCTCTTTTGAAAAGAGCCTGTTAGCACAATCTCATTTGAATTTAAAGCATTATTTGTAGGGTATTTTGAGCTGAAACTTTACATACACACTCTAGGGACATCAGAGACTTATTTTACATCTAGTAAAAAGGGCATAATAGGTCACCTTTAAGGCAGTTCTATAAACAAAATGGGGTCCAACGCAGTATTAGTTAGGTGTACCCAACAAATTGGCTGGCAAGTGTAAACAGGGATGTCTGGACTGCAGTTTCCTTGAAGAAAGAGTATACACTTCTGACATTGTAACAATAAAAAAATGATTGACCAGGAAACATATTAAAACCGTGTGTTTATCCCTTACAAACCTGTTTAGTTTTTTTTATTGTCAAATTCTTCTAATTTTATTGTAACATTTCTATGTAGTGCAGGAGTTTGTGAGTAAGCACATGCAGCAGTGTTTCTGTGTTGTGAATTGTGTGGACTGTGTGTTCATTACCTCATCTCCACGGATCAGCTCTCCGCCTCGCTCTTGTGCCTGACTGCTCTTCATGTTCAGCTCTCTTTCCACTGCCGCCAGCTCCTCACGGGCCTCCTGCAACTCCTCCACCTTTGTTTCCTTCTTACGGACTATAATAGCGGCCTAAAGGAAGAAATTAATTGCATTTTAAATGTATTCTTCTTTCACAACTTTTTTGTTAGTCGTTTATTTCATTCCATAACAAATAATGAATATTACTTTATGGTTTTTATATATTTTATAACTATACAAATATATATTTGCACTGCTTTTACATTGCTTTTCTACATAAATAAGCATACAACCTGCTATTCTAAATAAGTGATGCTTAAGTCAAAAGATGTTCAACTTTAAAAAGCACATTTCTCTCTAATAAATCTGCTGAAGTCTCAATCAAAAGCCTTCATAATTGCTTCCCAGTAAATCTCAAACTAGCTACATTTAACAACTATTTCCCCCAAATGCTCATTTTGTACTCAATATGAAGAAACGCTAAATCATTTATTTTGGAAATGTACTTACTGTAAAGTGTTTTGGGTGGGTTTTTCCAATTTTAGAAAAAGAAATCTCATTTCCAAACTTTTGTATATCCCCAAAAATTGTATTCTTCCGTTACTCTATGAACCTAGACACCTCTCATAGTAAATTTATTATTAATTTATTGCCTTTTCTGGCTAAATTTACACTCATAAATGTACATTTTCAAAGAAACACCCTTGCTTTTTATTTTCAGAAAAGACTTAGATTTAAATGTGAACTCCTTAAAAGACTCTAATAATTATATTGCATGTAAAACTCTTTCTTGGTGTAAACTTGTATAATTTTCTGGAATTTATTTATGTAACCCTTTTAGTCTCTTTGTTCCCAGTGATATGGTGTAAATAGAAAATAGTAGGGGACCTAGAACAGATCCCTGAGGTACACCAGTGGCCAGCTGATGATGAGCTTTGTTCATATTTTGTCTTTGTAAATGTTCTTTCTTGCATAATAAAAAAGATTAAATGCATTTTTGTTTGCTCAATTTACTCAGGTTTTCCAAAAAAAAAAATTGGAATGGGGCGACATGGTGGGTCAGTGGTTAGCACTGTCGCCTCACAACAAGAAGATCACTGGTTCGAGTCCCGGCTGGGCCAGTTGGCATTTTTGTGTAGAGTTTGCATGTTCTCCCCGTGTTCGCGTGGATTTCCTCCGGGTGCTCTGGTTTTCTCCACAGTCCAAAGACATGCGCTATAGGTGAATTGAATAAACTAAATTGGCTGTAGTGTATGTGTGTGAATGAGTGTGTATGGATGTTTCCCAGAACTGGGATGCAGCTGGAAGGGCATCCCCTGTGTAAAACATATGCTGGATAAGTTGGCGGTTCATTCTGCTGTGGCGACCCCTGATGAATAAAGGGACTAAGCCGAAGGAAAATGAATAAATGAATGAAAAATTGGAGTGTAAAAAAAAGCACATCTCTATATCACTACCTTGAGGTTCGCATTAAATACAAAAACAATTTCTGTGCAAATTGCCCCATAGACCTTAGGAAGCCGCTATGTATGAATATCAGTTGCCTTGGACAAAGGTCAGTTATATAGCCTAGATGTTATACAAAGGACAAATCCGATTTTAAGAGAGTATTGTAATAAGATATGATAATAGACATCTGGCACACTGTTGTATTAGCAAATCAGAGAACATCAAACATACTTTTAAGTTCAAAGACACGCAGGACAAGCGCATCATCTCTCCATACAGGTATGAAGGCCAGAGGTCACGTGGTCACCTATACCCTGTGTTCTCATTCTAAGAACGCTGGGCTTCAAAAGCTTAAGGGCCAAAAACTAAATCACACATTACTTAACCCTGCATGAGTAAAGACATACAGACAGACAGACAGACAGACAGACAGACAGACAGGACAGCCAGGCAGCCAGGCAGATAGAGTGATCTCCCTGCCCAAAATAAATGTGACTCATCAGGTAAATTGTGAAGAACAACACCTGTTCAAGCTTTCAAAGTCAAGTAGGTGATAAAAGCAAAAAAAGAGAGATGACGCCTCACCTGCTGCCTGAATAGAGAGAGTTTATCATCCATTGGGTCGTTCCGCATCATTCTCTTCTCGATCAAATGGTTGATCTCAGTGTTGGTTTCTCTGATCTAATGAACAAAAGACATATTTCAGTACCGTATTTACTAACATTCAAGCATTTTTGGTCTGTAAAAAGGTCAGTAATTCAGTAAGGGTGCATTGCATTGATCAAAAGTGACTAAGGCATTTGTAATGCAATAAAGGATTTCCATTTCAAACAAACATTGATCTTTTGATCTTTCGGTTTATTAAACAACCCTGGGGAAAATGGCGCCCATTTTTCAGTCTGTTTTTACTGACTTTTTAAAAATATTTTACATGGTAAAAAATCTTACCAATCTCAAACTTTGACTGGAAGAACACTAAAGTTCAAACTTCAGTCTTAAAGAGACAGTTCACACAAAACTGAAAATTCTGTCATCATTTACTCACCCGTATTGTTCCAAACCTTTTTGAGTTTCTTTCTTCTGTTAAACACTAAAGAAGAAATTTTGAAGAAAGCTGGAACCATTGACTTCAAAAGTATTTGTTTTACCTACTATTTTCATTTTTGGGGTGAACTATCTCTTTCTGTGAGATTGACAGGCGGATTGGTGCAGCGGCAACAGTAATGCGGTCGATGTACCGGTCCGTTGTGGTAAAGAAGGAGCTGAGCCGAAAGGCAAAGCTCTCGATTTACCAGTCAATCCCCGTTCCTACTCTCACCTATGGTCATGAGCTTTGGGTCACGGACAAGATCTCAGATACAAACAGCCGAAATGAGTTTCCTTCGAAGGGTGGCAGGGGGCACCCTTATAGATAGGGTGAGGAGCTCTGTCACCCGGGAGGAGCTCGGAGTAGAGCCGCTGCTCCTCCACATTGAGAGAAGTCAGCTGAGGTGGCTCGGGCATCTGTTTCGGATGCCTCCTGGACGCCTACCTAGGAAGGTGTTCCAGGCATGTCTCACCGGGAGGAGGCCTCGGGGAAGACCCAGGACACGCTGGAGGGACTATATCTCTCGGCTGGCCTGGGAATGCCTTGGGATCCCCCTGGAGGAGCTGGAAAAAGTATCTGGGGAGAGGGAAGTCTGGGGTTCTCTCCTAAGACTGCTGCCCCTGCGACCCGCCCCGGAAAAGCGGTTGAAAATGAATGAATCAATGACTATCCCTTTATTAGAATGGTTTACTAAAACCAGGGTTTAGATGCTAACATTTGTTTCAGTTAACTGATCATATAGTAGAGAAATTAAATACAATATGTAAGCGGGTGTATAAACAGAAACAGTTTGAGTATCTCCTGTAAAATATGAACTATCCCTTTAAAAGCTCACCTTGTCCTCCAGCTCCCTCAGCTCTGCTTGGCCCATAGCAGGCTCAGACGCCACCTTATGTAGGTACTGCACCACCTTTCTCATATTCTCCAACTCTCTGGGGAGCTTCTCAGACACCATGTAGGAGTTGAATTTAATGTCTTCCTCAAGTCTCTTCATAAGGCCTGTGGTTAAATAACACATGAATGTTACCTTTCAAAAAAAAATACTAAAGAAATATTCCTTTATAAACCAATGAGTCAAGAGTCATTCTGAGAAAGGTTTCCTTAAGTGTAGCAACTTACTCTCTGGTTTTTCGTCTGCTGCTGCCTGCTCTAAGTCTTTGAGCTGGATCTGACATCTCTGCAGTCTCTGCTCTGCCTGGAAGAGCTATAGGAGAGATGAAACATAGTCTATGTTATCAGAATGCCTAGCAGACAGTAACTTCCTAGAAATAGAACTCATAGATTTTCTGCAAATATAAACATACAAACTCTAGTATTGGTGCAAGTATTCAGATGGTCTCTACCTGGTTTTTCTGCTCCTGTTTCTGATGAGCGAGTGATTCCTCTCTTTCTTTTTCCACTCTTAACTGTCTGGCCAGGTCTAGCATGCGCTGGTGGTTTGATACTGCCTCCACCTAGTGGACCAGAACAGCATCGCAAATTCCAGTAAATCAGAATCTGCACAGACTTGTCATGTTATTATATTGTACTATATGTGTTATTACACAATATACACATTTATTACTAGCCGAAAGAATGATCACATTAGACAAAGAATTTATAATTATTTATGAAAACTGATTTATCTTGCTTATTGTAGATGTCTTGCTAACAGCCATTATATTGGGCTTTCTGTCCAGTTAAGCTGTCTTATCACCAATTCCAACAAACAAATTCATTTTTACAAAACAATATAAAACAAAAGCTGTGTCCAGTTGTGATCTTATGCATATGTATATTTTTTGGATCTTATTTGAGATTCAGGTGCTAAAATATTTTATATTTTGTATAGACACACCACTTTTAACCACTGAAAAAGATGCATTCAGATCAAAATGACTAAACTAGTAAACAAACCAGTATCATTTTCCATTAAATTCTACTCTTTAAGGTTTATTTTTGCAAAATGGGCAGTTATGAATGACTAATTCATAATTAATCACTTTCTAATTTTATAAAATAAATGCATTGGTTGTAGGGCTGCAAGATATTGGAAAAAATCAACACTGCAATATCTTAACATTTCTGCGATTCATATTGTGAGATTGAATATAATTTCACTAAATAAAATGAATAACTCTGTTTGGAAAGCATTCATAAGTTTAGATTGATTGGGCGGAATTGGTAGGGGAGTGCATCTGCATCTGCAAATATTATAATTTCCTATGCCTGAATGCTTTAAGCTAGCTTGAAATTCTCACACAGTCACAGGCCTTAAAAACACATGGAAATTATAAACCTTTTGGTAACTTTACAGTTAAATTTAGCAATTTTCTGTAGCTTCTGGTCAAATACAATCCCGACTTGATGTCTCAGATCTTGCAATGTGACTATTGAGGACATGTACATTGCAATAACAATGCTAAAATAATATATTGTGCAGCCCTAACTGGTTGTCAATTTAGATTTATCCAAACAGTCATTATTCGAACATTTCATCATGGTTAATTAAGTGAAAAAAGCAGCTGTTTCACTTCAAGGTTTCAGCCATTAGGGGGCAGAATAAGACAGTTGTACACAAATAATTGTGGAAAGTTGGCTTAACATTTGTTTTTAAGCATTTTAAAGAGTGAACATTTTGCAGGTATATTTCCATAATACATTTTTATCACATACATAATTTTAGCTCCATACCCTCTTTCTAAGACGCTCCACTCTTTTGATGAGCTGATCCTTCTCCTCCTCCATTGCAACAATGTCCTGCAGCAACAAATTATTGTGTAAATAACACAGAACACTACATAACCAGATGGCACTTTAGCAACACTGACTTTCTTACCCGTCGAATCTCAGCAGTGGAGAAACCAGAGCTCTTCAACTGTTCACACTCTTTGTGGATGTTCTTGAAGCCCTCCACCAGCTCCTCATACTAAGAAAACAATAGAATGAAAGAGTCTATTAATCAAAAATCGTGCACAAATATATACAGAATCTATAGGAGGTACACAAACAAAATATTTTATAATTTTTGCAATCTTGTCACAAAATTTTAGGATACTGATTTGTATATTTGAATTATTGCCTGCAGTTAAATTTAAAATGTTGTTAATGTGAAATGATAATAAACTATTTTTAAGAAATTAAAGAAGCAATGATATGATATATATATCTTTACTTTAATAAGACACAAATTGTGTGTGAAATGCTTATGCATATGATGCAAAACTCCCCATATGTGGTGATGGGCACTATTGTACATAATTGTATGCTTCCACTCACTCCCTTTTTTTCTCATTAATCATTCGCAGTATCTGAAAAAACACCGTTCCAGCTTTCAACAAACCCCGCCCATGTATAATCTGCCCTATTAGCACAGACAAATAAGAACTTCTGCTAATGTTATTCAGTCAAGTGCAGTGAGTCATTTTCTTTAGTCGTTATATTCATAATAACAGCACAGATAGCAGTATATACTGCCTAGTATACTGTTATCGTTTTAATAAACTGATCTAATACTGATCTAATATAACCAAAATCACACTCACATTACTAAACCACCTGCACCAATCAACGACATCGTTGGAATTACTTTCAAAGCAATTCATATATAAAATATTATGAAATAAATGAACTACATAATGATCTGAAATCAGTTATTGCTATAGGTTACACACTATTACACAACATAAGAAATTGTTTTAAGGGCTGAGCAAAAATCTATCGCAATTAATCACACAAAAAAAATATATATTTGAGAAAATGTTTATCTATATTTGGATTTAAAATATATATGATACAAATGATATATAAATTTAAATCTTTATCTATGTAACAATGGATGCGATTGATCGTTTGACTGCACTAATTATATTATATTATGTTATATGCAATTTCGGTGGCGCAGTGGGTAGCACAATCGCCTCACAGCAAGAAGGTCGCTGGTTCAAGCCTCGGCTGGGTCAGTTGGCATTTCTGTGTGGAGTTTGCATGTTCTCCCCGTGTTCGTGTGGGTTTCCTCCAGGCGCTCTGGTTGCCCCCACAGCCCAAAGACATGCGGTATAGGTGAATTGGGTAAGCTAAATTGTCCGTAGTGTATGTGTGTGAATGAGTGTGTATGGATGTTTCCCAGTGATGGGTTGCAGCTGGAAGGGCATCCGCTGTGTAAAACACATGCTGGATAAGTTGGCGGTTCATTCCGCTGTGACGACCTCTGATTAATAAAGGGACTAAGCCGAAAATGAATGAATGAATATATGCAATTTCACCAGTGGATGAATGAAAAAAACAAAAACATTTTGACATTTCAATAACTCTGAAGAGCTCAAGGAAGTAAACGACAAAAGTGTTATTGTGCATTGGTGTGGATTACATATTTCTATATGGCATCAAACTGTGAGAGAACAGAATCTAAAAACAAATATTTTAAGACTATGACATAACTTCAGCAGGCACACCTGGTGGTAGGTCTCAGCAATGACATCATCTTGCAGAAACTCAGCAGGAACCTCTAGTTTGACGAGAAATCTGGCCAGATACGCTCTCTTCTTCAGCTCTGGAATCCTCTGTAACAGCCAGTGCAGAATGGGGTGCACCACAGGCTTACTGCCCGACACCAAACCCTGACGAAAACTGCTTCTGTTGAATCGACATTTCATAGCTGATTAGATTGCATTTATTTGTTGCTGGATAGTAGAAAATAACTGTTTTCCTGAATTTCTGTCTTACACTTCAGACATTCCTCCAGAAGGTTTGTATTTCAGCATCCCCAAAAGAGTGAACATTCTCTTGGCTGTATGCTCAGGCAATTCTTCACGTATATCAATGGCTTGCTGAAAAACGATTTAGAGGGGGAAAAACAATTCATTATTAGTTTGATCACATCACAGAAAAAAAACTGTACAGCACTACTCTTTCTAAAATATAAATGGGATTTCAAATTATTGACAATGACAGTTCAGTTTTACTCACTATTTACTCACTTTCAAGTGGTTCTAAACCTTTTTAAAGTTCTTTATTTTGTTAAACACTAAAGAAGATATTTGCAGAAAGCTGAAAACCCGTAATAATTGACTTTCATAGTAGGATAAACAAATGCAAGTCAGTTACAAGTTTCAGCTTTCTTCAAAATATCTTCTTGTCTGTTCAAAAAGAGAAAGAAAGTCAAAACAGTTTGGAACAAGTAAAGCAAGTGATGACAGAATTTTTAGTTCGGTGTGTGACAGCGGTAAAGTTAGTTTGACGTTTGACATTCATTAGACATTCGATTTCAAACCAATTAAATTCTTTACTCCTGTTATAGTTTGAGCCAAAATATGTCAGATAGACATAAATATGTGCCCTTTATGTTGCACAAGGCTTAATTTCTCGATAAAAAAAAAAAATTAACCATACGAATGAATTAAACAATTCAATCATATAAAATTATACAATAAAACCAGGACCAAAATGTTCAGAAAAACATCCTGGTTATTGCACAAGACTCTGTTTTTGAAATTAGCACTTTATTTATTTTATAATAATTTTAAAATTACTTTTAATGTAAAAATGGTAAAAGTCAATTAAACTCTGACACCATTTGTGATAAAAGATTAAAATCAACTCTAAAAATGTCTAAATAGTATTCTGTATGATGCACAAGCTTTGTTTTTTACAGCTATGCCTTTGTTGATTTTATATACAGTAATGAATCCATATTTTCAGTATATAGTATACTCTGTAAACACTTAAATGAATTAAACTCTGACACCATTTGAGATAAAATATTCAAATCAACTCTAAAATTGTCTAAATAGTATTCTGTATGATGCACAAGCTTTGTTTTTTTTTACAAATTTTGACAATTTTAGGGTTGATTTGAATATTTTATCTCACATGGGGTCAGAGTTTAATTCATTTAAGTGTTTACAGTATATTCGATGTACTGAAAATATGGATTCATTACTGTATATAAAATCAACAAAGACATAACTGTAAAAAACAAAGCTTGTGCATCATACAGAATACTATTTAGAACTTTTTAGAGTTGATTTGAATATTTTATCACAAATGGTGTCAGAGTTTAATTGACTTTTACCATTTTTACATTAAAAGTTATTTAAAAATTATTATAAAATAAATAAAGTGCTAATTTAAAAAACAGAGTCTTGTGCAATAACCAGGATGTTTTTCTGAACATTTTGGTTCTGGTTTTATTATATAATTTTATATGGTTGCATTGTTTAATTCATTCGTATGGTTATTTTTTTGGGCCTCACAGTGGCGCAGTGGGTAGCACGTTCGCCTCACAGCAAGAAGGTCGCTGGTCGCTGGTTCGAGCCTCGCCAGTTGGCGTTTCTGTGTGGAGTTTGCATGTTCTCCCTGTGTTGGCGTGGGTTTCCTCCGGGTGCTCCGGTTTCCCCCACAAGTCCAAAGACATGCGGTACAGGTGAATTGGGTAAGCTAAAATTGTCCGTAGTGTATGTGTGTGATCGAGAGTGTATGGATGTTTCCCAGAGATGGGTTGCAGCTGGAAGGGCATCCGCTGTGTAAAACATATGCTGGATAAGTTGGCGGTTCATTCCGCTGTGGCGACCCCAGATTAATAAAGGGACTAAGCCGAAATGAAAATGAATGAATGAATGGTTATTTTTTTGTTTATTATTCGAGAAGTTAAGGCTTGTGCAACATAAAGGGCACATATTTATGTCTATCTGACATATTTTTGGCTCACACTATAACAGGAGCAAAGAATTTAATTGGTTTGAAACCGAATGTCTAATGAATGTCAAACGTCAAACTAACTTTACCGCGGTTGTCGACCGAATTATCCGTTTAAAGTTACTTTTATTTATTACAATACAACTATTTTATATACCGTTACAATACTGTGTACTGTTATAGAAATGTATTGCAATAGGTTGTGGTTTTCCTTTTCATCAGTATTAATACATTTGATCTTCAACTCACCTTTGGATCAATTTCAGCCAGAACATCACTTAAAGTCTGCAGTAGCTGCATTGGCTCCAGAGAGTCGAATGTAATGAGATTGAAGTTTTTCTTGAAAGGCTCTTTGTTCAGCTGTTCGACGATAAATTTGAGCTGTTCGCTCATCTTGAAGGGTTTGTGGGTTTTACCGCTAGTAAAAATATTCTCACTAACGTTACGGTAGCTTGCGACGTGTTCAAAATAACTTTTTTTCAATTAACGTTAGCAGGTAACTGCTGACTTATTTACCGTGTTATAGTTTTTGTAGCGCTACCACAGAATGCCGTTTATTATTTGATTTTAGATCAATGAAAACGATAATACATATTTGTATAATAACGTCGTATAACGTTCCCTCTAACGTCAACAAATCCTGCCTAGGAACCGTTGTCACACAAGGCCCGGTTGCTAGCAGGAAGTTGGGCATCTGAAGAGATTTCCTACTTTTTAAAGTAAAAGTCCCCGTAAAAGACTTTTAACTTTTTCTGAAACTAAACAATGTTTTAAGTGTCAGTACTTGTTTAGAAAAATGAATAATATATTATAATATAGGGGGAAATCTATATACTATATACTATCAATCTCTTAATCACAGAAATTCGTTGGTGAATATTTTTTGTAGGCCATTTTTATGTTTATTTTGAATTAATTAGATAAAAATGTAATTTTATTTAGTCACTATTGTACCTACTGACTACTACTACTACTACTACTACTACTATTAATAATAATAATAATAACAACAACAACAACAACAACAACAACAACAATGATGTATTAATTATTAACCAGATGTACACAACAGAACATTCTGCAAAGATAATGTATATAAAATCTTATAATAATAAGTTTTTTAAATAAAATCATATTTAGTTTAAATATGTCATATTCTAAATTTGTCAAATCATATTTAGTTTAAACTTGTTGAACAAAAATCTAAACTATAACTGGGCCTATCTAAGCGAGATGCTATATTTTTCATTTAAAACCAGGATTTATGACATAATAAGCATAAAAGTATGCCTTCTACAAAGATATATAGGCCAAAATATACATTTAATTTGAAAATTTAAAAAAATGTTTTATATATATACAAATGAAAGTCAGTCGGTGATTTAATGATGAGGTTTTGTTTGATAGACAAAAAAATTGATTACATAAAAAAAATAGTAATACATTTATTGATAAAAAATTTTATTCAATTCAGTTCAATTAATTACATTTATCAATATATATATTGATTCAAAATAATAATAAAGACTTATCTATGTGGAATAAAGAACATTAGGTTTTAGTATTTTTACATTACATTCACCAGATAAAGTAAAGAATTTTTTGTTTATGCTTTATGCATATGCATGCTTTATTTCTAGTGCATTTATTATATAGGCCTTGTATATAATAATATAATATAATATAATATAATATAATATAATATAATATAATATAATATAATATAATATAATATAATATAATCCAGCTGCAACCCATCTCTGGGAAACATCCATACACACCCATTCACTACGGACAATTTAGTCTACCCAATTCACCTGTACTGCATGTCTTTGGACTGTGGGGGAAACCGGAGTACCCGGAGGAAGCCCACGCCAACACAGGGAGAACATGCAAACTCCACACAGAAACGCCAACTGACCCAGCCGAGGCTCGAACCAGCGACCTTCTTGCTGTGAGGCGATTGTGCTACCCACTGCGCCACTGTGAGGCCATAATATAATATAATATAATATAATGTAATATATAGCAAATGTATACACTATAGCACTTGCTATATATAATATAATATAATATAATATAATATAATATAATATAATACAATACAATATAATATAATATAATATAAAGCAAATGTATACACTATAGCACATACTAGATTCTCTTTTTTTACTTGAATGTGAAAAATAAAGACATTTAAAAACATTCCCAGTTTACCTTTTATTTTTGTCGTCTGAATCCAGCAAGAAGACTCATCTTCGCAGTTTATCAGTGAGTAACTGGTGTTGTGAGGTGGATTTGGCGCTGCGTGCAGCTCTGCGCGTGGCCGTCTAGTTCTGAGGCGCGTGAATGCACGAGTACACAGGCATTATCTACATTTCCAGTTTCATCGGCAATTTACAGAATGCGGAGGTGAAAACGGACGGTCTCGCCGATCGAGGGACACATCCTTGACGGTATACACTGGTATTATACCAGTTAGTATTGTTTTTTATCATCTAAAAGCTGTTCCTGGGCGAGAATCACGCATGCATTCAAACAGAGGATTATCGCGGAGGAGCTGCCTCGAAACCATGAGCTGCAGTTGGGGGACGGAGCTGTGGGTGAGTACATGGAGGCGAATGCATCTGCACGATATTATCTGATATAGTGCACAAAACGAGTAGAATCTCCATTAGTAACATGCATATTCCCGTTAGTGATAGATAAATAGCCCACCGCACCGCCCATTTTACAGTGTTGCAGACCGCAAATTCTAGCCAGTTACAGGAGTCTTTCATTTCACGATTTTAGCGCTCAATCTAATATACATGCACGTCCAGATATTTAATATAAGCAAATGCAGGCTCTTTTAAAGCTCGTTTAAGGAAGTTATTAGCAATCAGGGCTGACTAAATACCCTGGATAGCAATAATCCTGGGCTAATACTTGTCCCTAACCACATGCAAGTGAATGGAGCAGGTGCACAGGTTATTTCTCATGTATGCCTTTTCTCAGCTTTAATGTTACAATGTGCTTGATACAAAGTAACATTGTTATAAGACTATAATAGATGTAACATGTAGTACAACAACGATATATGTATTTAATATTTTCTAATAATGTCTGTGTCCTTGTTGGCATTAACATCATGCAACCTTTACCTAGTAACAACAGCATATTCTAGGATAAAATATACAGAGTTGTGTAGCCTAGCGGTTAAACATCTGGGCTAGTAACCAAAAAGTTCAGAATCTGGGATTCAGTCCAGGACCCATTTAATCTTAAATTGTTCTACACCGAGAAAAAAAAGAGAAGAGTTTTCACTCAGAATGTGCTAAGTAAATTTCACAAAGATCACTCAAAAAAATGACTTTTGCTGCTTGTTCAAACTACTTATTTAACATGAGTTGAATCAACACATTTCTTAAGTTTTTTTAGGGGGACAACTTAATTGTTTTATGTTCAATCCACTTAAATTTCTAAAAACTATTAAGCTAACTTAATAGATTTGTGTTGGGACAACATGAAGGAATTGTGTGGAACCCAGCATTTTTTTACAGTGAATACAATTGGGGCGACACGGTGGCTCAGTGGTTAGCACTGTCGCCTCACAGCAAGAAGGTCGCTGGTTCAAGTCCCGGCTGGGCCAGTTGGCATTTCTGTGTGGAGTTTGCTTGTTCTCCCCGTGTTGGCGTGGGTTTCCTCCGGGTGCTCCGGTTTCCCCCACAGTCCACAGAATAGACTAAATTGGCCGTAGTGTATGAGTGTGCATGTGAGAGTGTATGGGTGTTTCTCAGTACTGAGTTGCAGCTGGAAGGGCATCTGCAGTGTAAAACATATGCTGGATAAGTTCATTCCGCTGTGGCGACCCTTGATGAATAAAGGGACTAAGCCGAAGGAAAATGAATGAATGAATACAATTGAATTACACATTGAAATTTTCAAATATATCATTTTCTTATACTTGAATAGTATCAAAATTAGTTTTGCAGTGTAATATGTTTAGGAAAGATGTGGTAACACTGAAAAAAATTGTCAAGTTATGGAGTGAAATCATCCTACATGGCCACCACCCTCCTCAGAAAACGTAAACCTTTGTAGAACATTACAAGGATAATATTTTAATAGGATTTATAGAGCTGAAAGCAAGTTTATAATGTAATTTATGATCATGCTAATGGCTGTTAAATGGCTAGTATCATCTGAATCAGCAAGCTCGCGTTTAATTTAATTGAAAGCATTCAATCATCATGTTTAAATTAAAATACGTATCAGAGCTGGTGGTGGATGGTATAAAAGTTATATTTTGCGTAAATGAATGCATTAATCCATTAGCAGGCTGTAACAACAGTGCTTCTTTATTGACAAAGTTTAGAGACAAGTTACTGATTTTAAATCGGCTTTATTTGGTAGCATAAGGAATATGGAAATAATGTGTAAGACAAATTACGCATAAAACAGACATTGTTGCTGTAGATAAAAACCTCAGTTTAATGAGTAATATTCAAATATATATGGACAAACTCAGACGATCAATATGTTTTTGTAATCGTAACCTAGTGGTTCATTTGTTTCAAAACAAGTTAAATGTTGTGTGATGGATGAAGTTTGTACTGTGTATATAGTGATAAGCATTAGGCATGTTATGGCTGGCGAGCCCAGCAACACTGCTGAATAATGGATCTGACACATTGCCAATGTCAGGGAATACTGCAAACTCATGAAATTATATGGGATGACTTTCATTGGGAGGGTATTCTGATATCTCTCCTCTGGGCCCTCTCTCTCTCTCTCTCTCTCTCTTTCTCTCTCTCTCTCTCTCTCTCTCTCTCTCTCTCTCTCTCTCTCTCT
>CAIGQW010000259.1:8812318-8828090 GCA_903798125.1 Danio choprae
TCTCTCTCTCTCTCTCTCTCTCTCTCTCTCTCTCTCTCTCTCTCTCTCTTTCTCTCTCTCACCGTTACATCAAATCTATCAAAGCAAAATCTATACTTTTTATCTCCTAAAGTGTTTTGTTGGCACTGTACCTGCTTTGCAATTTCATATTTTGTCCATTCTACATTAGACAATATGAATGTGACACATTCGGATCAATCATCAAGTCTGATGTTTTTCTGTTTTCCGCAGGATCAGTTTGATAATCTGGAGAAACACACTCAATGGGGCATTGAGTTTTTAGAGCGATACACCAAGTTTGTGAAGGAACGGTCTGAGATCGAACTGAGCTATGCTAAACAGATCAGGTAAGATAAAGTGGATCTTATTTGTAGATCTTGTAATACTATTTTTTAGTGCTTTATACAGTACAGATGACTTCAATCATAAACTAAAGAGAGAAAATAACTTTTCTCTGTACAAAATATCACAAAATGCTGTGTGTTGGATTTAGTGCCACAGTTTATTATTTTAGCATCAGTTAATTCAATAAAAAACGTATTAGAATAGTGAGCATAACTCCAAATGACAAAAAGCAAATTGGCGAAGTGTTATTTGATTTGATTTGATTTGATTTTTGGTTTGATGCACATCCCATTTATTTACATGGAGAGGGCAGGGCTTATGACCTATACTGCAGCCAAAATGTTTGGCTTCACTTTTCAGGATGTATAAGGCACACGTTTTTAATCAACCTTTGCTGTTATAAACAGGTAAATGGCGCTGTTACTGTTGCATAATTACAATTAAAGAGTCATTAAACTGAAATGAATCAGAATCTGAATTGAGCTAAATAATGACTCTAATTAGATCAGAGTCATTGTGATTCAGTTCAGTATAATAACTGTGTCATTGTTACGAAGTTCATCAATTATGAAACGTTTTCAAATACAGCTTTGCAGAAAACAATTATCCTGCTCAATTCAGGTCATGCTTTTGTGTGTGTGTGTGGGTCGTTTAATATAATGAATGCCAATTTCTGAATAATATTAAGTAATGTCTAAATAACATTTTGTAGGAGTGAGCAATGTAAATAAAATGTATCATTATAGTTGTATATATTATAATAATTCAAATAAAACAAATATTTAAAACCCTGTAGCAATCCCCAATTTGGAAAATACTGTAAAATAAATACTATATTTGATCTTCACATAGATCACAGTCTGATAGATAGAAATAGATAGATACAAATAGTTCAACTCTGAATACATCAGATATTGAACGACAATTTAAATGCATCAGATACTGAACAGCAATTTAAAGATGTTTTATGAGGACAAGGTATTATGTCAGTGGGAACCAACATTAAACAGGTCACATGTCCGACATGTATTACCATGGATACTAGGTTTTCACAGCTCTGACCCACATTTTTATCATCCACCGCTGAGGCTGTAATATTTCTTTGCCGGCTGCATTTCGGAAGTTTATTAAGCACTGGAGAGACACTGACCCCGAGGAACCATATGACTTACCAGCATCATCTGCGCTCCTGCTCAAAGACATATGCAGAGAAACCTCAGCGTTTAATAAAGCCCACAGCTGGAGCTCACAGACGTGCAACAAACAGCCCCTTTCTGCTCGCGTGTTAAGAGAAAATCCTCTTTCTGCAGCAATCCGTGCATTGTTGTTCATTTTAAGAAGTGTGCCAGACTCTATTTGGTTTTCAAGAAAGAGTCTTTAATGCACAACGTCTCCCAGAGGCTTTTTTCTGTTCGGTTCACAAAGATTTATTAAGCGCTAAGCACATGTTAGCCGATAAAGGGCATTGACATGGATCTGTCTGGCTGAAGAATAATAGTCCTGGGTTGGGTTATTCTAATGAGGGTTTATTTATGGATTTGTCAACCCTTTTCCCATTTGCCGACGTGTATTGACGCATAGGGCGGCCCATTTAGGCCAATCGTAGGGGAAACTAGCAGACAATAAAGCAACTGCATTGGTGTGGTCTTGTCAAGAAACTGCAAGATGGTGATCTGCCTAGCAACACGTCAGACTCCTGGGAGGAACCGTTCGGTGTGTGCGGAGAGAGAGCGAGAGACAGAGTTAAGGAAAGCTGCAGGAAAACGCATCGAGGGGGTGGCTCCGTCAGCATGCGCGCTCACCATCCTAATTGATTTTAAGCCATTTATAGGCCCTCTTGAGTTTAATCACGTAATATCCATGCATGAAGCAATGATTTTCTCTTTTTTTTTTACACTGTGTCATTTGATGTCGTTCTCTACTCATTTCTCTAGTCTGATTGACAGAGGTCAGCCTTATGAATTGGACGCCTTGTTCGCGATTATTCTGATGGTGACAGTATTAGCTTTTGTTTGTGCCGGCAGCCTCGCATTGCACCATGAGCACCATTAGATCTGATTTGTCATTGACGTTCATTCAAATGACTGAGACACAAAGACACCTTTGAACACAGTAAAATGGCCTAGTTTCCTGCTAAACAAATCTTTTTGGTGGAAGATAATATGTTTGGTAACTTTTGCGGTTTTCCTAAAATAAATATTTAAGTGGGTCATTTTTGCACATTTAGCTTCATTAAATATATTTGTAAAAATAAAAACTGCCATCGTTGATTTGCCACAGAGATACAGTAATTCCATACTAAAATTGCTGCTATTAATTCACATTTTCTCCACTGGGCAATTTATATTTGACTAGGGCTCAACAATATATCGTCTGAGCATCGATATCGCAATGTGTGTATCTGCAATATTCACATCGCAGGATTAGATTATTTATTAAAGATTAAAAGATAAAGATATTATTGAATATATATATAATTATTAAATATGTTTATACAATGACCATGTTATTTAACGTTTGATTGTTTAATATCTGTACTTGAATACTGTTAGACTAACCAGAAAACCATAAAGCGCTGTTTATTTCACATTTATTTTTTGTTCTATATGCTTGTAATTTATTATAATTTATGCAGATGCACTTCATAGAAATATACTTAATCGCCCCATTCGATATAGATGAATAAAATCTTCCCAAACAGAGCCATTCAAATCATCTGGTGAAAATGTATTCATACCGCAATATACATCGCAGCAAAACAAAATATCGCAATGTCAGATTTTTCCTATATCGTGCAGCCATATATTAAACCATAATTGATTAACAATATACATTTAAAGACAGTATAACTTTGTTTCTATAGATACGACCACTCTACATGAGTAGTTTTGTATTGCACCAATATTAATTTGACTGTGACATTGCACGGCTGTGCTTTATAGGATTGAATTTCTTTTCCTCATCAATGGGTTAGTTAATCAAAAAATGAAAATTTTGTTATTAATTATTCACCATCATGTGGTTTCAATCCCTTTAGTTGCAACCCATCACTTGGAAACATTCATACTTATTCATACACACATTCATTCATTCACACTCATACACTACGGACAATTTAGCTTACCCAATTCACCTATAGCACATGTCTTTGGACTTGTGGGGGAAACCGGAGCACCCGGAGGAAACCCACGCCAACACGGGGAGAACATGCAAACTCCACAGAAACGCCAACTGACCCAGCCGAGGCTCGAACCAGCGACCTTCTTGCTGTGAGGCGATCGTGCTACCCACTGCGCCACCGTGAGGCCCAAATAAAGGTTTATTTAGATTTAAATCCAAGAGAATTTTAATAAACAGTCCATCTGTCTTCAGTGGTTCAACTGTAATCATACGAAGCTCCAAGAACAATTATGTGCACCAAAAAAACAACAACTGTAAGACCTTTTTGTTCACCTTTGTCTTCTTTTCTGTGAAAGGTCAGAGTACAGGCTATCTGCAGGGTCTTAAAAAAGTCTTCAAATGTCTTAAATTTCAAAAACTAAATTTTAGGCCTTAAAAAGTCTGAAAATCACTGAAATATTGTCTTTTAGGTCTTAAATCATTTAAAATGAGTCTTAATTTCTCGTTGTTTATCTAAAGCTAATCAACTGATCCAACACACAATAAAACTTTTAGCAAAACTCTATTTATAACTAATATTATAAGAGTCTGTTGTGCAAACATTTTGTTTATTATAGTTTTTAAAGAGTTTTTTAAAGTTATGTTGAAACAAATTATAGTTTGTAGACAACTAAGGTCTGCTTGCTTTGACACTTTATTTGAAATATGTGGCTAAGAAATAACTAATTAGAATTAGCAAGTAATTTATACATTTTTTTGCTGCTGGGCCATTTAAAATCCTTAGTGTTTAGCCTTGTACAAGTCTGAAATTTCATTTTTCATGGTTTTAAAAAGTTCTTTAAAAGTCTTAAGTTTGACTTGGTGAAACCTGCAGAAACCCTGTAGTAGTCAACATGCACCCTAATCCGATGCGGAATACCTAGTCGAAGTAATTTTTACAGTATTTTGGCACACAAAAGTGTTCTTGGAGTTTGGTTTGATTACAGTTGATCCACTAAAGTCACGTGGAATATTTTGACAATGTTTTTTTTTTGCTCCTTTTCTGGACTTTGAACGTCTCAGGAGAGTTTGTAGAGGGCCAGAGAGCTCTCTGATTTTATCTATTCATTCATTCATTCATTCATTTTCTTTTCGGCTTAGTCCCTTTATTAATCTGGGGAAAATGCCAACAGAAATGCCAACTGACCCAGTCGGGGCTCGAACCAGCGACCTTTTTGCTGTGAGGCGATTGTGCTACCCACTGCGCCACCGTGCTGCCTTGATTTGATCTAAAATATCTTAATTTGTGTTCCAAAGATGAGAAAAGGCCTCTGAGGATTAGAAAGAGTGGTTAAATATTAACATAATATTCAAATTTGGTAAACTAACCAGTCCTTAAGTACACAGGACAATTTTCATATACTTTTTCTGCTTCAAAAAAAATGTTTGTTGAGTTTCAATTGGCTGATTGGTTTGGTTCTTGGCTTAAAAAGCTATAACAAAGAGGTTTTCCTTAAATCCATGGGGAAATAAGTGGGAAAAATACTTCAGGAAACAGCTTTTGAAAAATGTGGGCATGCACTATTACACTCTATTGGTTGAGCAAGTGTTGTGTTTTTTCAAATGAGCATGATTCATTAATGGCTTACTTATATTAGTTTCATTACAGAAAGAAAATAACTAATACACACATCTTAAAGCAAATCTGTCTTATTTCAGGAATCTGTCTAAGAAGTATCAGCTCAAGAAGAACTCCAAAGAGGAGGAGGAATACAAGTGAGTGAGAACAGTTTGGCACACATAAATCATGTTCATGTGCGTCAGTAATCATATTTGTAACCATTTACTGATGATGGCTCAACTTTACTTGTGTGAAACAATTCATTCCTTATGTACTACCATTCACTTTTAAAGGTAAAGGTTTTTAGTTGCTATTAATGATTTTAAAAGTCCTATTTTTAAGTGTTCCATTAAGAATAAGAGTTTTCTATTTGAATATATTTTTAAATTTATTTTATATTGAACATTATTTTATATCTACATAATTGTTCTAGTCTTCAGTGTCACATGATCCATCATAAATCATTATAATATGCTAATGTGGTGCTCAAAAAGCATGCTTTATTGAAATCATTTATTGAATCCTTAGTAAAGAAAGTATTATTTTCAAAAACAAATCTGACTTATTTTTTTGTATATACTGTGCACAAATTATTTTATTTATATGTTTTATTTAGATGTCAAAGTTTGCAAATATTGCAAAAAATTAGCAATGAGCAAATATTGTGATATTATGTTAACATATAATTTTATATAAGCAGATTTGTTCAGGAATTATTCATGAATGCTTTTATGTAATGCATTAAAATATCAAACCTTTAAGAAATATTATATTTAAATAAAAAAAGCTTTAAAGTTAAAATATGTCTCATAAATCTAATGTTAAGACACAAATGTTAACATTATTTGAGACCACTATGTATTTTGGTTTTATTATATGAGTAGATTTTGCTTATGTGTTCATGAGTCTCAATCATGAGTGGAACGCAAGAGATACTGTTTGTATCACATTTATCATGTTTTGTGATGCATTATAAAAATTTTTCCCATTTCCAATCAGGTACACAACATGTCGAGCATTTTTGATGACCTTAAATGAGCTGAACGACTACGCAGGCCAACACGAAGTCATTGCCGAAAACCTGTCCTCCCAGATCATCGCCGAACTGAGCCGCTACACCCAAGAACTGAAGGCTGAACGCAAATCGGTACGTCTCGTTTCCAAAAAAAAAAAGCTGTCTTTTTTTTTCTGTGTTTTGGTTTGGTCTATTTACTCAATTTACAGCGAAAAAAAAAAATTCTCAGAAAACATATTTCTTCATGTGTCGTTGGCTCAAATTTCCCCCAGATGTTGGTAACAACCAAAGATATCCATATATGCAAAGAAAACAAACTAATTAGTTTACAAATGAAGATATGCATAATAAAATGAAACGACACAGGGAAAAAGTATTGAACACATGAAGAAAGGGAGGTGTAGAAAGGCAGTGAAACCAGGGTGGACATTTCAGCAAGACAATGATCCAAAACACAGCCAAGGAAACTCAAACGCTTTCAGAGAAAAAAAATCAAGCTGTCGAATGGCCAGCCAATCACCTGACTTGAATCCAATATAAAATACAAAATAAAGATCAGATTTGCTAGACGAGACCCACAGAACCATCAGGATTTTTACACTCTGTTGAAGTCTGTGGAAAAACTCACAGCTGAGCAATGCATGTGACTTCATTCTCCATATGAGAGGCTTCTTTAAGCTGCCATCACCAAAAACGCCTGTTATATAAAGTATTAAATACGTTTTAGAAGTTCAGTACTTTCTCCTTGTGTCATTTTATTGTTATTACACATAACTAATTTGTCAGATTTTTATTGTTTTGTTTTATTTTTATGTTTGCATTGTTTGAGTTTTTACCAAAACCTGGTTTAATTTTATGTCAACAGCTCCTTTAGAAATTCATTCAATTGCTTTTCGGCTTAGTGCCTTTATTAATCTGGGGTCGACACAGTGGAATGAACTTCCACTGTGGAATGAACCTCCAACTTATCCAGCATATGTTTTACGCAGCGGATGCCCTTTCAGCTGCAACCCATCACTGGGAAACATCCATACACACTCATTCACACTCATACACTACGGACAATTTAGCTTACCCAATTCACCTGTACCGCATGTCTTTGGAATTGTGGGGGAAACCGGAGCACCCGGAGGAAACCCACGCAAACATGGGGAGAAACGCCAACTGACCCAGCCGAGGCCCGAACCAGCGACCTTCTTGCTGTGAGGCGATTGTGCTACCCACTGCGCCACTGTGCCACTGTGCTGCCTGCTTTAGAAATATTTATCTAAAAAAAAAAAAGACGTGTTCAATGCTTATTTTCCCCGCTGTATATGACGTTATTTATTGATTCATTTATTGTATTTATTTATTTTCTATTGTTCTGCTTTTGTGTTAATGCTCTGTATTTTATATTCATCTGCATTATTTGCAAATAAGAAAATCAATAAAAGGTTCAAATAATAAAAAAAACCCTGCTTTCTAGAGATCAGCTTCCAAAAAAAAAGATTAAAATCCCTCAATAACATAAAAATCGCCCTTTCAAGGCACGCACCAAAGCATCAGAGTAATTCCTCCTCTGCGTTCTAGCACAGCGCTCACCTCGCACAAATCCAGGGTTAATCGTGTAGGAATATGGTATTATTTTTGTTTATGATTTTCCCCAGCTCTCTGGCCCAATGTGGGTCATGTATTCAGGTCAGTGGAGTTTGAGAAGGTCGCCCTCCCCCTCCTCTATTGGTCTCTCTTGTCTAAAGGTTCTTGAGCGGGTTCAGGAGGCCTCTGTCTGAAGCTGGTGGCTGGAAGTAATACGGCAGCAGAGCAAACCGGCTTCGCTCGCCTCTACTGTTCCTCCAACCTCCGCTGATGCATTCCGTCAGTCTTTTGTGTTCAAAATGTCACAGCGAGAGAAAGTGGTCTTTATGTATTTTTCATCGTGGTATGCCTGCGAGTGGGCCGACACAAGCGATCGCCTGTGCCGGGCTGTCAGTGAAGTTTTCTGCTAATGAGGGCCCCCTAAATAAATGATTTGTGTTCCAGCGGAGGAATTCTGCAGTTAATTATCATTTATTGTACAGGAGCACGTCTTCGCTGCCGTAATTGAATTCTTTTATGGAATGACGAGGGATTTGGAATCAGCGGCAGCTCTGGAATATAATCTTCCAGGCAGCTGCTGTCTGGCTTGATTGTCTCATATTTCATTTAATCAGCTTAGTTTCGAATTAAATGTCTTTTCAGCATAATATATATATATATATATATATATATATATATATTAAGGACGTGTCGGCAACTCAATAATCAGTCAGATTGGGATAGTTTTCATGACTGGGCTTGAAGTGACATGGATTCCCTTAAAAAAATAGGGATGCATTATACAGTATATCAGTGGCTATATCATTCATTCCTTCATTTATTTTCTTTTCAGCTTAGTCCCTTTATTAATCAGGGTGCCACAGTGGAATGAGCCACCAACTTATCCAGAATATGTTTTACGCAGCGAATGCCCTTCCAGCTGCAACCCATCACTGGGAAACACCCATACACACTGATACACTACTGACAATTTCGATTACCCAATTCATCTATACTCTTTGGGCTTTTGGGGGAACCCGGAGCACCCAGAGGAAACCTACGCAAACACGGGGAGAACATGCAAACTCCACACAGAAATGCCAACTGACCCAGCTGAGGCTCGAACCAGCAACCTTCTTGCTGTGAGGCGACAGCGCCACCCACTGCCCCACCGCACCATATCAATTATTAATTTTTAGTGGGTTTTCACCTTTAATTGGAAAGGACAGTGGAGGTTACAGACAGGAAAGTATTGGGAGCAGAGAGAGGGGAAGGTTCGGAAAAGGACCTTGAGCCGGGAATCGAACTCAGGTCACTGTGAGCACCACTATGCAATATGTCGGCGCACTTAACCACTACGCTATTGGCTCCGACAATAAATATAATATGGCTGATTGGCTATTATTAAGATTTTTGCTGTTTAATTGTTCTTATTAAGTAAGAATTATTCTTATTAAGTAATCCTACACAATACCTATCCCAACTACTACCTTAATAACTATTAATAAGCAGCTAATTTTTTCGATTTTCTTGAGCTAAAATTCATAATTAATGGTTAATAATGAGAATTGTGCCTTAAAATAAAGTGTGACCCAAAGATAAACGCATTGTATGTTTATAATTTTAAAAACTTAACACAGAAATGTGTTGCAAATTTTCATAATACAAAACCGAAATCCAGAAATGCGTTGAACATATTCGTATTCATAATGGGAACTAAATACAGAAACAAATAATCATAAATAATATAGATATGCACTGCTAATATTCATAATACAATGACTAAATACAGAAACACATTAAAAGTCTTATTAAAAATAGCAAAAGACTCCAATACAGACCCCAATTTTTGTGCAAAATTTGAACAATATTTCTTGTCTCTTCTTTCCTCAAGCATTTCCATGATGGCCGCCGAGCGCAGCAGCACATTGAGAATTCCTGGAAGCAGCTGGAATCGGTGAGTCAGTTTAACTCAACAGAACATAATGTGGATATTCAAATTTTTCCTGATATTGGCCTCTCTTTCATCACCTGGAGGAGATATGAGCTAGAACTGGGCAGCCTCATACAATAAATGCTTGTGTGAAAAGAGCTACAGGTGACTGTAAAAGACAACAGTAACCTACCGCTACTGGTTTTAAAGGAGTCATGAATTGCCTATTTTGTGTTTATTTTACACTCTCCTATGATGTCCACTTATAATGTTATCAAGATTTTTTCCATGTAAAAAACACAATTTAAACATAACAGGCTATTTTCTGTCCAGTTTTGATGCCCCTGATCTGAACACGTTGTTTGAATAGGATTGTAGAGTATAGGCTGACAGTTTTATATATATAGACATTTTTGATAGTTAAAAAAGACAGCTGTTGTGAACTTCTACATGTGTGTTTGACAGTCTATGTCCTTCATAGATGGCTAAAAACACACGCTGTAAATACTGAGTAGTAGTGTGGTCACAAATATTAGCTTCGATACCAATCGATACAAAAATGTTAAAAATGTAATTTCAAGCCAACATTTGAGCGCAGTTGAGAAATTACTGTGATTAGCTGTGAAGGTCATCAGTTCATCACTCTTCATTGCTGTGCAATCCCAGATATACAAACACTGGAGAGTTTCAAAGCAGTGTAGATCAGTCGATCTGTCAGCAGATTGATCATATGTCAGCTCATTGACAGACCAGCTGATCGACGTGGCTTTGAAACGCTCCAGTGTCCTTGTATCTGTGTTTGCTCTTGGTGAAGTGCGGTGAACTGATGACTGTCACGGCCAATCACAGTCATTTTGCTGAGCGAGATGTGAACACAATGGCCAGTCAGCGGTGTTTAAGTACGCGCTCAACAGCGCTCAAATGTTAGCGAAAAATAGATGTTTTTAAAATTTCAGTACCAATTGGTACCGAACTCGATACTTTTGAGTAGTACATTTCAAAGGGTGCGTTTGACTCTCATTTCCCAGATCATTTGACAAGTGTGAGTGGTTGGGCGGCTCTTGCCCGGTTAAAAGAGTTGAGAGAGCGATTCAGTCAGGCTCAGGTGCAGTACGCTTGTAGTGTGAGTGCAAAAGCGTGAAACTGAAGACGCGACGTCACTTTTAAGGGACTGTTTTATTTGGATTTATTAATCATTCTTACTTTTCAATGAACGCAAACTGTCATAGTATATCAAAGATGCAACCCCCACACTGAATTTTATGAAAATTTATAAGTGTCAAAAGTTGTGGATATGTTTGGCAAAATATTTGACTGTGTGTCACTGCATCCCAAATGACTTAAAATAATACAAAACAATAAAATTACTCCGGCTCGGAAGGTAAAATGCAGTGTTAGTGCGGCCGTCAGGGGAGAGGGGAGGCGGGACAAGCGTGCCCCGGCATGGTTCAAGACAACCGTGCCTAGTGTGAGTACACCCACAGAATCTGTAATAACAGACAAAGCATTAATGACCACGTAATGAAACAGATGTCAGTTCAAAGACTTATTTGAAATATGCTTAGCCACGCCCTCCAACCGTTGCTTTGCTGCTAATGAAAGATGAAAGGAGGAGCACAAAAACAAAACCACGCCCCCTTCTTAATATTCTGTTTCAGTTGGAAATACATCATACCAAAATAAAATTCTGGAGCAACTTCTGGTTCTCAAAGACTTTAATACACTGTTAAACAGAAAAGTTGACTTAACTTAAAATTGTAAGGCAACTGGCTGCAGAGCTGTTTTAGTTGCCGCAACTTAAATTGAGTCAAGTGCAGTACTTGGGTTAAAAGTTGAGCCAACTCAAAAAAAGCTGTGCAGCAAAGTTGCCTTACAATTTTAAGTTGTCAACTTCTTTTTTTTATTTACAGTGTACAGTAAACATATCAACGCTAACAGTTTGCAATGAATAGTACAAAAATAAATTTGACATGTGTCAATGATTATTGTATTATATGTTTGATTATATGTTTGTTTTTTTGCAGAGTAAGAGAAGATTTGAGAGAGACTGTAAGGAAGCGGATCGCGCCCAGCATTACTTTGACAAGATGGACGCCGACATTAACGTGACTAAAGCAGATGTGGAAAAGGTACGGATCCCCTGTGTGCATGCGCGTGTGAAGAGACTGATCCTTTCACAAACCCTCATTTTCCATGACTGCTTTCATCCTTTTCTGTGAGTCTGTGTGGAAGATCCCTCTTTGAAACGAGGCAGTGGTGACGGATGGTGATATAACCATGGCAAGCTCGACTTTATAAAAAAGTGAACATGTCCTCCTCATACCTTTTACCTCACTTGCTCCTACCTTACACTTCCTTCTCTGTACTGGAAAGAAAATACTCTTTTTACAGGGAAGTCAGACCATAAACAAGACTTTGATTCTTGCTAATATTTCTTTTGCTATTTAGACGTATTATTAGAGTGATAAGATAAACAGATAATATCTTTATATCATATTTTTGTTCAATAATACTTTCCAATGCAATGCCAGGTTTCAGAAACTATGCAAATATGTAACTTAGTATATTTATTATTAACATACTTTTTTGGCATTAGGTCAGTTGCGCATATATTTAAATGCACTAAATTATATTTGTTTTTACAATAAAAAAAAAAAACCAAGTAAATTCTAGTGCGGGTTTCTAAAACTATATATCTTTCTTAAAAAAATTAAACAAGCAACACTTTGAATTATGAGATTAAAAGAATGTACTTTATGTATTTTAGAGGCATTGCAATGTCAGTTTTGCAAATAATCACGAGAAGGTTCAGACAGATGTTTTGCGCAAAATTATTAGTTTGATTAGTTTCTAAAAATCAATTCAAACTGCTTATTTCGATCATTCAGTTTAAACCAGATCAAGTTCCTTCTGTAAAAATTTTGTAAAAAGGTAATTATTTCACAGTAAAAACATACTGAACTGTGTAAAAGGGCTGAAAAACTGAGATTTTAAAGATAAAAGAAATAAACTAGGGCTTCACGGTGGCGCAGTGGGTAGCACGATCGCCTCACAGCAAGAGGGTCCCTGGTTCGAGCCTCGGCTGGGTCGGTTGGCATTTCTGTGTGGAGTTTGCATGTTCTCCCCGTGTTCGCGTGGGTGTGCTCCGGTTTCCCCCACAAGTCCAAAGACATGCAGTATAGGTGATTTGGGTAAGCTAAATTGTCCGTAGTGTATGAGTGTGAATGAATGTTTATGGATGTTTCCCAGTGATGGGTTGCAGCTGGAAGGGCATCCGCTGTGTAAAACATATGCTGGATAAGTTGGCGGTTCATTCCGCTGTGGCGACCCCAGATTAATAAAGGGACTAAGCCGAAAAGAAAATGAATGAATAAAGTTTTTACAATGATTAATAAAAAATAGATTACAGCAAATGATAAAATTCTAAGCATTTTCTCAAATGAAACATGCACCTGAAAATGCAACTTAATGCATATGAATCAACAACACTAGGAAAATGTATATTATTTCAATGCTTTATAACTGAAAACAATAAGCTAAGCCCATAAAAATAGTTTCAATAAGAAACAAAGACGGCTGTTATGGCAGCAGCCTGTCATGACTGTAAGGCCAAAGAAACAGCTTTGGTTTTGCCCATGTGTAGATGTTTTCTTAAGCAACTTCTGTTATTAGTGCGTCTGTGACACTAATCGACTCTGTCTTTGTTTTTTAACATGTCTTAAAGCGGTGTTCTCTCAAGGTAGGTTTGAATCAAGAGTCGTCTTTGTCGGTGGGGAGTTTGTTAAGTTGTTCGGTGTATTACCCATATCAGCAAAGAGTGTTTGTCGTAATTTTGGTTGTTTTGTTTTTTGGTTTTGGTTTTGTTTTTGGTTTTTAGCTTCTGTTACGTTCACGTCTATGCTTGCAGCGAACCTTTTCCTGTATTCACCTTGTACAAATGTACAGAATAAGACTTGTCATGGAAGACTGATGTTAAAATGCATTTCGATTGCGAAAATGGGCTACGTTGTAAGGGTTACAGCGGAGACTGAATTCACAAAATCAATACCTATTACTGCACAATTTACTGTCGACCACAAAAAAGCTCTGAGTCTGAGAGTCTGTGCACACTGTCTGGTTCATGTACATGCTGTTGTTGATGTACAGCGGCCCCAAAAAGCATTTAGATGCTTATTAATAAATACATGGATTTCATTGCATTGTATGCAGTATTAAATCAAGTGGCTCAAGATGGTAAAATATTTCAATCTGTTTCATTTACATGACGCAACTATAGATGTGCATTTCAAAACCTGATGACAACTATATATAAGACAATTATAATATAAAGGCTAAAATGCCTGGGTAAAATATGTATTTTTTTGCATATGGGTTGTTGATGTGACGTTGCATTTTCACTCTCACACCTGACAAAAATGAATATAATTAGTATTAGTGTAGTATTTAAAATGCAGTAAATGGTTAAACATTTCATTGTCTTCCATGGTTCTCTTGTTATAAAAACTGCTGTGTTATTACGTAATCCAAATCTCAGAACTGTCCTATGGTGTGACTGTCTCAAACAGGGGTGCCCAGACTTTTTTTTATGAAGAGCCATAAACCAAACTTGATAAAAGGACCGGTGAAGTGCTTTGAAATAGTCATTTTTATTTGACATTTCAGCGTAATCTAAACTGAAACATGACGAGTGGGCATATAGTAGGTCCTCCCCTTTTTGAAAAACAGCCAATAGCGTTTTGTTTTCATCACAGCTCTGCCTGTGAGAGTGGTTGAGCTCAAGCGATCAAATGAGAAGCGTCTTGAAGGGGGCGGGGCATGTCAGAGAGTAGAGAGCATTTGATTGGTCAAGATTTGATGAGAAACGGAAGTATGAGGTGATGTGATAAAACTTTTGTAACATCTAAAAAACGTATAATTTATTAATTAATTAATATAAATTTTTATTGGGACGAAGGTACATATACCAAACTGTATTACATTAAATTGCCATGGGTATTTTCCAAATGTATTTCCTAATATTTAAAAATAAATAAAAAACATTACTTTAAATCGTATTAACTAATGCAGTATAATTTTTTTAAATATATAATGAACTTATTACAGTAAAAACATTTATTTTTATTATTAAAAACATTGTCCTCTATCCATCAAGTGATTTACATTGAAAAAAAATCGGATTCATTTACAACATTTAATTGAAACTTTTCATTTCATTTAGCTTTTTTCTGGCTCAGCAAAAGAAATAAAGAAACAAAAGATCACGTTAAATCTGAAATGACACGTTAAATCTGATGATCTCTGTCAAAAGCCTATCCATCATTCTCCTTTTCTTTACAGATGGGATGGCCCTAGTCTGAAGCGTAGTTCAATAAATAACACCTCATAAAATTGTTAATGTCAGTTGGCATTTCTGTGTGGAGTTTGCATGTTCTCCCCATGTTCGCGTGGGTTTCCTCCACAAGTCCAAAGACATGCGCAATTTAGGTGAATTGGGTAAGCTAAATTGTCCGTAGTGTATGTGTGTCAATGAGAGTGTTTCCCAGTGATGGGTTGCGGCTTGAAGAGCATCCGCTGCATAAAACATATGCTGGATAAGTTGGCAGTTAATAAATTAATAAAGGGACTAAGCCGAAGGAAAATGAATGAATGAATGAAAATCGTTAATAAATGTGAATATTTTAGTAAATGCCAATCATTTTTTCCATCCATATATTTCTAAAAAATAGGAACTTGATACACTGTAAAAAAAAAATGCTGGGTTCCAAGCAATGGATTTGTGTTGGGACAACATGAAGGAATTAATTTAACTTATTAGTTTTTACAAATTTAAGTGGATTGAACATAAAACAATTAAGTTGTTCCTCCAAAAAACTCAAGAATCGTGTTGTTTTAAAACATTTTAAATAAGTAATTTGAACAAGCAGCAAAATAATTTGTTGAGTGTACATTTCGTCACTGAAAACCATGGCCTCTGGTGTGACACTATATGCTAATTTTTAAATCGGGTAAATCCAAGGAAAACTTTATTTAGTTGAAGGACCCCATTCAAGATCATGTGACTGATGCCCCCTGTGAAGCCCATGACAGGCCCCTGTTAAGTTTGATGTTACCTGTTAAAAATTTGTCACATATTTAACTTTTTGGGGAGCCACTATAAAATTGTTCAATGTTTGTTGTACTTTGGTGTGACACCCCCATTTATTGA
>CAIGQW010000259.1:8828190-8838830 GCA_903798125.1 Danio choprae
TCCAACAAGTCTCAAAATATATATATATATATATATATATATATATTATTCATAATGTCATATATATTGTGGCTGCTGCATAAAACATATGCTGGAATAGTTGGCGGTTCATTCTGCCTTGGCGACACCTGATAAATAAGGGGCTAAGCCAAAGGAAAATGAATGAATGAATGAAAGTTTTATTTCTTATAGTTTGATTGAAATAAAAGCAGTTTTAAAATATATTTTTCAATTTTTATGGTAAATATTATTGCCTAATTAATCTAATTAAGCCTTTTAAATGGACTATCTTGCAAAATAACTAATAAAATATTATAAAAATATATATTCTTTATAATTTCAAATATATTGCAGCTGGAAGGGCATCCGCTGCGTAAAACAAATGCCAGAGTAGTTGGCGGTTCATTCCGCTGTGGCAACCCCTGATAAATCATGGACTAAACTGAAGGAAAATTAATGAATGCATCAATTTCATATATTTAAAAATAGCACAATATGAAGATAAGGGTCCAAAAATAAAGATAAATCACTCTCATGTTTTTTGTATATTATTAAGGGTGTTTTTCCTCAATTTTGCTGTCACACCATAGGACATTTTTGCAGTAGAGTTCCGTATAAAGTATAAAAAAAATACAGTGACAGAATTGATCGAGTAAATGACCCCTATATTTTCTCAAGCATCAGACTTCAAACTTCAAACGTCAACTACCCATATGCAAACTTGGATTTATATTTTGTGTTTAATGCAATGATGTTCACAAATTTATGCGTGACTTAAGTTTGCAAATGCTTTTTTGGTCTTCTGTAGGTGTTTAGTTAGTATGCATGATGAACGGATGTCTGGTGCGATTCATTTGGACCCATTTTGATGTTTTTATTTTGAAACAATTTTCAACATTCATTGTCATTTGTGTGTGTGTGTGTGTGTGTGTGTGTGTGTGTGTGTGTGTGTGTGTGAGCGTGTATTTACGTACATTGTCTGTACACCATCACGTTCTTCTTGTCACTGTCTTTTTCACATGTGCATAATACCATCCAACTCACTATTTTTGGAGTATATTGTTTTTGTGTACATTACTGACCCTTTATTACCCAAAGTGTGAAGTAATTCAACCTGTGAAATTTCCCACAGTGCAAGAAAATCTGGACCTTCCATTTCTAATTTTGAAAGAGCACGATGTGATATTAATTGCATTTAGAAAATATTTGATGCATAAAATAACAAAACGACTGCCTTTTATTTGTATTTATTTTTTAAACAATACCAACTTTATTATTATTATCTTTTAACAAACTTTTAAATAGAATAGGTCATTATTTAAAATGTATTTATTTATTTTACAATTTTAACACATCATTATACTGTACAAGAATAATAAATTAAGAAAAAAATATTTTGCAAATATTTCCCAAGTGCTGTTTGACAGAGAGAAGATTTTTTTCAACACATTTTTCAACATAATATTTCTAATAACTCCTTTATTTTTGTCTATGCCATGATTACAGTGCATAATATTTTATTAGTTATTTTGCAAGATAGTAGGGGAGAGCGGGGACGAAAGTAACATTTCATAAAAACCTCATTTTAAAGAGATGTGTTTAGCAAAAATATATATTTTTGCTGTGGTTACTAACTGACAACAGTGGTCTATCAAAATCAGGTGTTATTTTGTATCAATGTAGAACAACTCCAATATAACTTCACTTTAAACAAAAGTTACATATTGTTACTTTTGACTTTTATCGTTTTTCTCGATTGCTAAGACACATTTCTTGAAAGCTGCTCTCCTTTTCTCTTAACTGTGAACACAAAACCCAATTGCCAAGCTACATTCACAAAACCTCAGACTCTTCTTGGAAAAACCAAACTTTCACCTCAAAACAGTTCAAGCTGTGCTCAAAACTGAACAATGTTGTCAAATCGTGCCCCGAGTCAATCAAAATTAAAAACACTACTGAACAGTCACTAAACACTACGTAGAAAAATAGAAAACACAATGCTCAGGACATGAGGATGGAGAAATAAAAGGTTATTGTTCACTGTATAGGCTAAAGGGCATTTACAAGTAGCACTTATAAAAACAAACAGAAATCTTATTCGTTTACCACTTGCGTACAGTAAGCTCATGTAAAAATAAAGTACAAAATACCATGGACAAAAACATGGTCAATCACAGTAGCTCTGATTTCATCAGATATTACAGTTCTTTGTCTTCGCTGACCACCTCCACCTCCTCTCACACAAACTCTTCCTCTCAGATTTCTATCCATTGTAGGGCCTCACAAACAAGTGCTCTCTGAACTGGCTTACTGTATATGTTCCCTCACATCATTAGCTACAAGTGTGATCAGTTTTGAGTTGTTGTGTTCAAGTGGTGACACCTGTGCTTTAATTGTGTTTGACTTTTGTCACTTGTGCTCACCATTATGCAGCACTGGTGCATCACAATGAAAATATGTTGGCAAGTTGTGTCTAAACAGGTGAAAAGTGCTTATGGTTTTGCCAAAAGAGTGATTGATTCAATCAGTGTGTTGAGGCAACTGAGCATTTGGTTTGGACAATAAGGTTTAGTGTTTTAGCAATTGAGAAAAACTGTAACACACGGGTGGGTCACAAGTAACACAACAATATTAGCTAGATTTACTGGGTTTATTTTAAATATATCTGACTATGACCTTGTTAATGTTCACTGCAAACATATTTTGTCCTTAATTTTTTTTAACTGCATTTTCATTTTAAATTTCAGCTCCATCAAATGTTTCAAAAGCAATCCAACAATGCAAAATGTAAAGATTTTCTAAAATGTTTGAATATTTTTTTATTATTATTAGCAAAATGCAGACATTTTTTAAAACATCTGAATCCAGATACTGCAAAAAAAAAAAGGTATGGCTATTAGCAGTGGGACATAAATAGCAGTGTTACTTTCGTCCTCACAGGAACTCTTGCATTTAAACCTGATTCACTTTTAAACTGAAAAACTCAGAGATTGCAAACTCAAGGATGTGTTATTGCACTAAATAACCTGAAGATTGATCATTAATGTGATGCATAAAAAGAGAAACACAACTGGCTATAAGGAAAAAAGAACCGCTACAATAATTTACATTTTGCACTTAAAAACAGAAATTTGGAGGTAACAGTGGGACACGGTCCTGAAATCAGCTGATATTTGGCAGCTCCATCAAGGGTTGCACGCTGAATGTCCTGTTATAGCCTGGAAAGCAAATGTTGTCAGGGCTTCGAGAAAATCGCTTTGTTACTTTCGTCCTCGCTCTCCCCTAGTATTCAGCTTAAAGTGCATTTTAAAAGCTTAATTAGAATTAGGTTAATTAGGCAATAATATTGACCATAAAAATTGAAAATCAAAACAAAAAAACAAACAAACAAAAAACAAACAAACAAAAAATTTTCCAGCCATAACAGTAGTATTCTTATTCTTATTCTTATTCTTATTCTTATTCCAGCCAAACTAAAAGAAATAAGACTTTCTCTAGAAGGAATATATAATAGGGAATACTTTCTTGCACTATTAAACATCACTTTGGAATATTAAAAAAAAATTCCCAGAAGGGCTAATAATTTTGCCTTCAACTGTATATGAAAATATCTAACTGCTTTACGGTAGGAAATATAAACGTTTCATTTATTTTTCTCAGTAAAGTAAATAATTCCATTGAGATATGAGGGTATGATGTGTTAATAGTAATTCACATATCAGTTAAGATACATTAAAGATATCACAAATCTGCTGAATGAATGACAGAAAACAGCTCTTTAGCCGTGTTATAGATTTCCTAAGTACATCATTTGATTATATATATATATATATATATGTTTGTGTGTTTTTTGTGATGTTTGCGTTGTTTGTCCTCTCTCTCTCTCTCTTTTGCACAGAGCGTTCGGTTAAGTGTGTAAATTACTAACCGTATCGATCTAAACTTGACACCCGACTACATGTTTCTATCTTTCTGTAATCTGCTAATTGACTCTCAGTGTTTACCTTCTTGTGTTGTGTCATAAAGGTGATGGTTTATTTGTCAGTCCTTGCCCTTTATGTTCTGATGTCTCCCTTACGGATGAGATGTTAATGTCTTTCTGGCTCTGTGTCTTTTGTGATGTGTCTATGTAGGCGAAACAGCAAGCTCAGATGAGGCATCAGATAGCAGAGGACAGTAAAAACGAGTACCTGACCTACCTGCAGAAATTCAACAAGGACCAACATGAGCACTACTACACACTCATACCACACATCTTTCAGGTAGGAGACTTTCTTTGCATTTACATTTTTACATTTAGTCAATTAGCAGACGCTTTTGTTTAAAGCGACTTACAATTGAGGAGGCATTCAACAAAAAGAGGCAATACTCACAAGAAGGGCTCATTATACAAAGGGACTGCTCGTGCACGGAGAATTTAACTAGAGTAAGGTGGGGGGAGTGTTTTTTTTGTAAGAGAAGAGTGTTTCTACAGGTGGTTCTACAACCCACTCACCTGTGTGAAGCACACTTCATAAATGCTCAATATTTATTTTAGAGATATGGAGTGATTGTAAGAAAGTGTCTGGAGCAAATGTGCAAAACTAGTGCAAGTGTTGGTTAAAGTGTCAGAGAGATGAAAGAGTGTGTTTTCTACAGGTGGTTTGCCAAGCCCACTCACCTGTGTGAGGGACAGAATGTTTTGAGGTTGTCGTGTCTTGATCATATTACAATAATGTAATGATTAATCGTTTTTATTTGTATTTTGATATAATGTAAAGCTTAAAGCACCTCTTTAATGCTATTTAAAGGGAGAGTTCACCCAAATATGAAAAATTGCTGTTAATTTCAGGGTGCCCATCGGTGTAACGATGCAGGCTTGGCAACAGAGATGAAGTTCCACATGCAGCTTTATTTACTGAATGGTCAGGCAGGCAGGGGTCAAAACAGAAATGGCAATGGCAATCCAAAAAGAGTAGTCCAAGAAACAATCAAAGGTCAGGGCAGGCAGAAAACTATCACAATCTAAAACAGTCCAAGAATCAAAAACCAGACATAGCAAAACATGGAAGCAAGGAGCATGGAACATGGAACAATACTGAGCAGGGAATGAATGTATCTGCGGTGCCTAAATAGTCTAAGTAATCAGTGAGGATGATCTGCAGCTGTGTGTGTGAAATTAAGGGGTGATCTAGAACTGGTGTGTGAGTTGCAGACATGATGGGATTTGTAGTTCGGTAAAGTGGCAGATTTGTAGTCTTCCAGCGATCTGCAACTGCTTAATCGCTGGCGATCATAACAGTGGGTCATGGGCTTTCTGGAAGATCATGGAGTTTTTAAAAAGTGTATTTCAAACATTGAAAGTCAGGGGATTTTTATACTTTTTTGTGTGTATCAGGGAATTTTAGCCATTTTTGTTCGACACTTTTTAAATTTAAAGTTTCAATTTATCAAAATGTTATTTTTCTGTACCATATTATTTTAGATCTTGATGTTTCACACCTACTGTTATGGTTAGGCTATTTTTTAGCTCCATTGTATTTTACATTCATCAACTGGCAATCACCAAACTGTACTTGTTAACGAAGGCTATATAAATTATATATTATATACATTTTACTTAAAAACTGGGGGCCATATCATAGACTCTGCACAATGTGGCGGCAAGGCATGTCACAAGTATTTTTGGCTAGTCTCAGCCCAGTGCATGGTATCATTTTCATGTTTTGCACCATTCATTCATTCATTCATTCATTTTCCTTCAGCTTAGTCCCTAATTTATCAGGGGTCACCACAGTGGAATGAACTGCCAACTATTCCAGCATATGTTTTACACAGCGGATGCCTTTTCAGCCGCAACCCAGTACTGGGAAACACCCATGCATTCTCACATTCACACACACACACACACTCATACACTACAAGTTGTATTACAACTTGTAATTGACTACAAGTCAATTTAGTTCATCCAATTCACTTATAGCGCATGTCTTTGGACTTGTGGGGGAAACCGGAGCACCCGGAGGAAACCCACGCCAACACGGGGAGAACATGCAAACTCCACACAGAAATGCCAACTGGCCCAGCTGGGACTCGAACCAGCGACCTTCTTGCTGTGAGGCGACCACTGAGCCACCGTGCTGCCCTGTTTTGCACCACATTGTTTAAATAGCAAATGCATTTGTGCCCAGTTATGCACACATGGTCTGAAAAGGAGGTGTGTTAAGGCATATTGTTGGCGTGTTGATATTTTGTGGCAAATGAAATAGACTGCCCCATTGACCAACTAAAGCTGGTCTAAAGTCAATGGTGCGTGGTTTTTATTTGTTATTTCAAGACCATATTAGTGTTATGCGCCTATGCGGCTCCAAAATGTGCATCCTCATTGCTTAATACACACACAGGGATGTACAGCAGTACACAAATATTCTTTAAATATAAAAGATTAAATGATTAAAATGTAAAAAAGATATTATTTTCTACATAAATATAAAAACCGTTACCTCCACCTATGCCTTCTTAACCTCAGGAGGCTTTGGTGGAATCTGGCTCTGTTGTAGCCGATTTATTAATGACAATTTACATTTGTTTCATGTATTTATTATAAGCATGTTTATATTAGCTTTTATCATTTTTTGTTTAGATTTTTCCACCCGTCTGGTTTTAGAGACGTATGCATCATCAAATGGAGCATAGGAATAGGAAGTGTGTTTGGATATAACATTGTTGTTATTGTTTATTTATTCGTATGCTGGAAATTAGAACTGAATTTAGAAATAGTTGTGAAACAAATCTTTGTGCTTAACTAACAACATTACGAAGTTAAATATTTAATGGATGTCTTGAGTGGAGTGCGTCCACCACCGTTTCGGCTTTAACCACTTTCTCGCTTGTGAAGCGTTCAGTTTTTCCTCTTATAAAGTTCGTCATGTAAATAGCAAATTCGTCATGGCACGATGCAACTGACTCTTAAAGAGAATGAGAGATGAGACGCTGATTGGTTTAATGCACATTATGCCCAAAACACACCCATAACTGATTAAGAGAATAAAGACACCCCTTTTAGACCATGCGCCTGGTGCACAGTTTATTTTTTCTGTCCTGAAAATCATAATGTGGGCACTTTGATATCTGATGGATCTTGAACTTCACAATGAGATAAGTGAGGTTTAATGTATGTATTTTGTGTTTTCAGAGGATACAGGAGATGGAGGAGCGGCGGGTGGGCCGGGTGAGAGAGAGCATGCGGGTTTACACCGAGGTGGAGCGGAAAGTTCTACCCATCGTCAGCAAGTGTCTGGATGGCATGACTAAGGCAGCTGAATCAGTCGAGCCTAAAATGGTAAGTTAAGAGCGGTGACTCCTTTATGCTGAAAATGTTGGAAAATCTCATTAATAGAAAATCTTTTATTAAACCATAAGATACCAATTTAGCAGTGCAGTTATAAGTTGAAAACTGGCTCTTGTTCATACCTGAGTTCATTTGAAAAAGGCCACTTGGTGTCATCTGATTTGTGATTCTTTTAATGAGCCAGAGTAGATTTGGATTACTGCTTAAGTCTGAAGTGTAATTCTTATATAATATCTGTTTTATCCATTAAAACAACAGTTTAGTAATTAGTAAATGGGTCATTATCACTATAAGGTGCCTTTGAGACGTCAGAATTTTCAAAAAAAAAGTTTGAGGTTTTTGATGTAACCATGTGTTAATTAGACCTTAGACCTTAATGTTTGTCAAGCTCCAGCACTGTTTATAAATAAACTGCAAGCAGACAAACAGTAAACAAACCTCAAATTGTGTCAACCCTGTCATGGACAAATTATAAGTAGTATAAGTATATTTTCATTGCAGTGTGATTATAAAATGTATATTTTCAGAAAGGTAATGTTTCCCTTTACCAACCCAACTTTTTAGATTATGGAAAAATTCTATTTATAATAATGAAATAATGGAAAAAACATTTATTTCCCAATAAAATATGCAATCGTTGCACATTCTTTTCAAAATAAAACCCAACATTAAAATATTTTGTCAAACTTTCAAACAATATTAACTGGCCCTTGTTGGTTAATTAAAAATTCACACAAGATCTTTTGCTAAGTTTATAAATAATTTGTTTATTTTCATAAAAGTTGAACATGACGGTGGAAAACAGGATGACAGGGTGGACACTGACATGTATTTATTTTTATTTCAAACAATCAATGAGCTCCATTATATGGACTTTTTAAGGATATCATTTATATAGACTAAGAAAGATATTGCCAAAAGGTTTGTGTTGTCCACTCATGTATTGCATCTACTGGTGTAGTATGTGTGTATAAGTGTTGTAACATAAAAACATTAACTAATTAACAATAAAATATTAAATAAATAAAGTGTCGATAACAATGCATATGTCCACCCTGTCAAGGAAGGATTTGTGACAGGGAGGACACTTTTGGCTAAAGATAGCATTTTTTCCAACACAGCTTGTACCTGCAGCTGGTAAAGTGTTTCTCTATTTAAGCTCTTTGTACATAGTTTAAAAGCTATATTTTTGAAATTTTTTATATTAATTAATATTACACTATGACAGGGTGGACATGTTAAGCTTGACAACATTCAGTTTCAAACACAATATGAGGAAAAATAGGAAACATAAGTGTAGATACTTACTGTGTGCACAAGAAAGGCAAAATTGGCATGGGGATGCCAATGAGTACATCAGAGGGTTTCTTAAAGGGGCATTTACCACATCATGACAGGGTGGACAGCAATTTCAAGGACACGTGCAAAATGATTAATAATATTATGAAAACAAAAAATAAGTTATCAAAATGACTTATTTTATCAAATAACTTGTTAAAGACAATGAGAATATTTAAAAATCTTTTTAATTTGATCTAATTTACCTACTTTTTAGACTCACTGAAGTTGGCTGAGCAGTGTGTGGGACATGGCAAAATCACACCCATTCAATGAAAGAATATGGCAAAAATGGACTAAAACATATTTCAAAACACCTATAATTCTACCTGCATGTGTGTAAAGGTTTAACCAATTATATTAAAACATCAGAATTTCATTATTTCGCATTATGTTCATAAAGGACTGATTCAATCTTGTGGGACACCAAAGGCACTTTATAGTGATAATGACCCAAATAGCAATTATTATTTATCTTAAAACAGTTGAGTTGTACCCTTTTTTAATCCATTCGTCCAATCTTCGAGTCTAGCGGGAGCACTTTTAGCATAGTTTTGCATAAATCAATGAATCGGATCAGATCATTTACATTTTGCTCATAAAAATTTTAAAAAGAGTTCATTTGAAATTTAAATTTAAAGCTTTACAATTCTTTAGTTACATTGTGTGCTAAGACTGACTGAAAATGAAAAGTTGCTTCGGGGTGGATTTGACTAGGAACTATACTCTATTCTGCGTTATAAAAGAAACTTTGCTTCCGTGACATGACTGCAGCAGTTTTGCAGCACTTTTCTTTTTTTTTTCAGCCTTAGTACATGATGTAACTACAGAAGAGTCCAGCTTTAAATAGTAACGTTTTTTTTAGGGACATGCTCTAATCAGATTCAACGATCTGTGCTAAGCTAAAAGTGCTAAGCTAAAAGATTTATGCTAAGCTAAAAATGCTAAGCTAAAAGATTTATGCTAAGCTAAACGTGCTCCCACTAGATGCGAGATTGGTTAAATGGATTCAGAAATGGTAAAACTAAACAGTTTAACTCTAAGGGACTTAGTAAAATAAGCCTACTTCCAAAATAAATGGGAGTAAGGAACATTATAATACCAAGGTTGTGTTAAGTGTATTAAAAATACTATAAAAATAGTAATATTGTGAAATATAACTTATGATTTGCCATCAGTAATCATTATTCTCAGCCTTATGTACTGTCAACATTGAAATAATTCACTTTTTTCTAAACTAAATCTAATAATAATAATAATAATAATAATATACTTATTCATTATTAAACAGTATTATTAATAATAGTAATATTTATTTCAGTGTTTTAACATTAATATTTTTGCGGTGAATCCAAAACATAGTATTCTAAACAATTAAACGAAATATTCAGGAAAAACAGTAAAAATAAAAAAATAAAATACAAATAAATAAATAAATACAGTAAGATAAGTAAATAGCAAGTAATATTTGCGATTTAGTACAATGACTCATTGCTGCACCACGACTACGATTTCTAGAAGCAGCACATATGAATCATGTCCAGCAGCAGGCTAAATTAGCGTTTCCAGATTAAGCCAGCGAATGAATAATACAGCAGTAAAAAATGCTGACTGGATTTCTGTGATCACCACTGGCCCACTTACAAACCACTGAACGGCGATCGCCATGAAGCATCGTTATCCAGGTTTATCATCAATAATTTACAGCTGTGGGGGAAAACATGTGCCTGTCGTCATGCGTCCCTTCTGCTAAATCCTGCTCCAGCGCTCTCATGTTTGTCCAAATATGGCAGATGGGAAGTGTAATTTCCAGCGCAATGCTAATTGACTGATACGAACTGGGTTTTGCAGCAGATTTGAAGTGGCTTAGCAACAAAGACTTAAGCCTCTCTGTGGCTTTTGGACTGTGTGTTTGTTTTCATGTATGTGTGTGTGTGTGTGTGTGTGTGTGTGTGTGTGTGTGTGTGTGTGT
>CAIGQW010000259.1:8847627-8861823 GCA_903798125.1 Danio choprae
CATATAATAAAAATCAGGATATGCCTGATAATTAGAGTTCAGTACATGGAAATGACATACAGTATCCTAGGGCTGAACAATATATCGTTTGAGCATCGATATCGCAATGTGTGTATCTGCAATAGTCACATTGCAGGATTAGATTATTTATTAAAGATTAAAAGATAAAGATCATTCTTTCATTTATTTTGTTTGAGTTTTTACCAAAACCTGGTTTAATTTTATGTCAACAGCTCCTTTAGAAATTCATTCATTCATTCATTTGCTTTTCGGCTTAGTGCCTTTATTAATCTGGGGTCGACACAGCGGAATGAACCGCCAACTTATCCAACACATGTTTTACGCAGCGGATGCCCTTCATGCCGCAACCCATCACTGGGAAACACCCATACACTCTCATTCACACACATACACTACGGACAATTTAGCTTACCCAATTCACCTATAGTGCATTTTTTTGGACTGTGGGAAAAAACCGAAGAAGGAATGTTGTGGGTTATTTTTTTCAAACCATTACAAACCGAATTGCATATTTTATATATATACACACCCCCGGCTGCATTTGATTGGCCACAGTGTTTCTTAGTGAGATTACAACAATGATAATTTCCTTATTTTTAAGTTAATCTAAGCTTATGTTAAACTTACTATATATATGTGGGACTCTTATTTTGAAAACGGAGAGGCAGGGAGACAAAAGTTTGCAGCATTAATTCTTTACATTGTTTTCTATACGTTGCTAAGCAGTGCAAACAGATGCCGAATGCCGGCACTGGTATGTGTACACTCATAGACAACAATGTTAACAATATTAAAAGACGTGGCACGACACAACACTTCGCATCCAGTGAGCATTTCTCTGCCAGCCATCTGTTCCCAGCATGTCAGAACGCAAAATGCTGGATATACGGATTATACATTTATTCTTAGAGGACTCAGAGGAGGAATAATATCTGTTTAAATGTATATTTTGTTAGTTTAATGTGTATATTGTGAAATTTGTCATGTATGTTTGTAATGAGACAACAAATACATGTGGGCTGCTGAGTGTTTAACGTACATTTATGTATTGTGTCATATCACTCAGTTTTTACTGTCATTTCTTCTGAGTGAAAGGACGACAATACATTTGATAAAACTTTATGATAGTAGTAACTAAGTTCATATGCACATGCTTGTTGTTTCAACTTCTTATATTTGTTTGCAGGGACGCTTTGACTAAAATGAAAGATGTCTACATTAAGAATCCTCATTTGGGCGATCCAGACAGTATAGATCCTCGGTTAGAAGAAATCACTCAAAGCTTGGAGAAGTTGCAGTTTGAGGCACATAAATACGAGGTGTGTTAAATGCGAATGCGAATAAATGCAAATATGCTAATCGGTAATCAAGACCTTTTACATGACCTGTCATTTTGCTTTTTCTCAGGGCTGGTTGACGGAGGTGGAGAGGAAGTTACTTGAAAAGGGATCAGAGTCTCAGAGAAGACAGAGCAGCCATTTTGACTCGCAGGGCAATACACCTCTTACAAACAACTACGGTCAAAATCGAGAGAGGTACTTCAGTCACTAGACAGCAGGGTCAAACATGATATAATGTATCAGAATAAATGTGTTCGGTTTCTTTAAAAGAGTCACTTGATGATATTATAGTCCAATAGCACATAAGCAATAGTGCTGTTTTCCTAAATTGAAGTTATAATGATTAGACAAGAAATTAATACTAAGTAACATTTTAGGCCTAATTTTTTTTCCTGCACCAATGAATATAGTTCTAAACCAGAGATGCCCAAACTAGGATCCGCGAGCCAAAGTCGGCCCATGGTATCTGAGAAGATGGGATAACAAAAATAAATAAAGAAACGAAATAAAGAAATTCAAAATAAATACATTTAAGTAAAACAATAATAAAGAATTTAAATAAATAATTAATTAATAAATTCCAAATTTTAATTATTTAATGGGGATGTGGTTGAAGGAAATGCTTTGACAGAGATTGTCATTTATTTAACACTTATTTAACAAAAGCTTTTGTTTGTTTTATTGTTGAGTACAAAAAAAGCTAACTAAAATTAAATGTTGTAAATGAATATGATTTTTTAAAGATGTAAATACTGTCACCCGACGATGACATCGACAAGAAAATCAAGGCAAAGGCAGGTGCAGCTTGACTAGTGTATTCAGCATTGAACTCCATTATGTTAGAAATGGGGATTGTTTATGTTTTTACTGTAATAAGTTCATTATAAAATCTTTACAAATGTTACTGCATTAGATAATACCATTTAAAGTAATGTTTTTTATTTAAGCATTAGGAAAAAAATTAGGAAATTACCCCAGCAACTTTAATGGAATACAGTTTGGTATATTTACCTTTGGCCCACAGCCCTCTGTCAAGTTCAGTTTTTGGCCCTTCATAATAAAAAGTTTGGCCACCCCTGTTCTAAACAAAACCTAAGCAGATTATTATCGAATACGAAACTGAATCATGCTGAAATATTAGCGGGTGCTGTTTATCCATTAGGAAAATTGAACCGAAATTACCATCTGATAATGTTTTTCATATTTATTCTTATAATATTTTGTATTAGGCCTATTGTTTTGTTCATTTCTGAACCTCAAAAGAAAGATCAACATTGTTCTGCTTCATGATCGGACTGCAGTTTCGGTTCATCTGTTATTTCTCTCTGTAATTTAAGCCTATGATGCATAACATAGGCTAGCCAACGTTTTTTTTAATATATTGATTGATTCAATAGATACATTTTTACAAAACTTGACAACTAAAAGTGTTTCTATTTGGTGACTATGTATGTGGCTGTCAAAATTAAAGTGCACCTTTTCGCTTATAATGTCTTATTGCTTATCATCGTAAATTAAAAAAACGACGTGACAGCTGAGCGAAATCCATGGGACTCTGAAAAATAAACCCTGAAACTCTGACCAAAGTCTGATTCAATTTTGGTCCATTTAGAAACTTTGCAGTGTGAAAGCAAACCACGCCAAGAACAAAAATTAACAATGTAACAATTGTAATCCCTGTTTCGGAGCAAACCAATCCATCTACAGGTGTAAAAACACCCTAAGAGCAACAGTGCACTGTTTCAATCCTGAACGGATCTCTTTTTAAACAAATCATTTGAGTCAATGATTCAATTATCAGACACAAAAGTGATTCAAAATGAATCAGCCGTTTCGAACAAATCATTTGAATGAACTGGTGGTTTTATTGTTAATTATTTATAACAATGATTTTGTGTGAAAAAATAAATCAATTATGTAAACTACTTTACAAGCAGCATAAGACATTGTAACATTAACTGTGTCTATGACATCAAAGTTAATTTTAGACAAAATATTAACACTTTTTGTTTCACGAGTGAAAATAGTTTCAAACAAAGCTGGAGCAGAACATTTGTGAACAACCTCTCAGAACAACACTGCAGTGTTTTGTTCTATATGAATCACTTTAGAACAAATCATCAGAGTCAGTGAATCAATGATTCTTTCTTAAAGAGAGTCACTTGCTTTGTTCTAAATGAGTCAGCCATTTTGAGCAAATAATTTGAATGAATGATTCAGTGAATTTCTCATTAAACAGGGATTTGACGTCATCAGCTGGTGGATTTAGGGTCATATTTATATATTCATGACAGATAAAAATCGGCAAAACCCTACTTCACATCAGGCTTTGTAACCTGCATACTCTGCGTAATCTGAATATAACGCCAAAGTTAATTGAGTCTGTTTTACGTATTGCATGTCTTCTGCACATAGTCCGGATGGCAGCTACACGGAAGATCCCAGCACAGAGACCACGATGCAGTTCAAATCCCGCAGTACTGAGTTTGATGACGAGTTCGATGAAGAGGAGCCTTTACCCACCATTGGAACATGCAAAGCACTTTATCCATTTGAAGGTAATAGAGAAACACTGACGATAACATCTTCTGGGAGCACAATTTGTAAAGTTGTGCTGGGAATTCATGATTGCTCAATAGTTATGGTAAAAATGAGAAATATGTTAAGGCAAATATAACCTTTGACTGGTTCAAAATCTGCTGTAATAAGCTAATTTAATACATCTGGATAATTTACATCTGAAATTTATCACCCTGATTTTGTATGTTTTTCTGACTTTTATCCATTATATCCATTATAGTTATATCATATACAAGCAATGTAAATACAAACATTGTAAATAAACGACAATAACATTTTTTACTAAATTAAATAGCTAATTAAACTAAAATAAAAATGGAAAAACAAACATATTAAATAAATTAATATAGACAAACAGTTAAAAAACATTCATTTATTTTAAGTTTTAATCTTTTCATTCTATATTTCATAATAAATGGAGCAAATAACAGAACAAAAATAATATACTTTGTAATTAACTAGTTTAAATAGGATTTAAAAAGAAATCTTCAGTTTATTCAGTCTTCTAATTTATTCAGTTACTTAAATAAAAAAATAAAACATTCATAAACAATTATAAAACAAAATAAAAAAGCAAAATGAATAAAATATATATATATAAATCTACAAAAATAAAAGTAAAGAATTAAAAATAATTAAATAATATATTTATTTAAATAAATACAACCATAAAATAGATTTTTTTACACTTTTTTACTTATTATTTACAGATTTTTTGTTGATTCCAAAAGTCAGTTTAGGATAAAAATATCTTTTAAATTAATAAATGAAGACACAAAAAACTCTAAGTACCATCTGAAATTTTCTTCTATCAGCCTCGTAGGTTTACGTTCAGTTCTTTCTCTTTAAAGGCAATGAAAATAATCTATCCTTTGCCATAAAATTGAAATGACTAAACATACACACACGAGCCTGAAAAACATTATTTTAGAAGAAACATTCAGATGGCACCTTTGTTTGGATCTGAACTCTTCAAATACGCTGTTAGTTAGTTATTGGATGATCCTGAAATAATAAAACAAAAGTTTCAAAAATAGACCAGTGAGTGTTGACATGCACATTTTGGAATCATACATTTATTCCATGTAGGCCTGTCACAATAATCAATATATGGACTTATCGCACAACACATGACCTCAATATTTTGGTGATGCAATATATATCGCCCATACATGAAAACCAATTCTAGCAACATTTTAGCTGATTGCGCAACCTCTCGATCTCTAATGGAGGTGTCAGTGTCAGTATGGTTAAAAAACACTATAGTATTTACTATAAATTACTATAGTATATTTTCATGTGGGTGCCTGACAACTGAAAATAGATCTGGTAGCAGATATCGCAGCCTCTGCTACTTTTTACCTTGCACTTTTTTGTTAATATTTGTTATTATTTATTGAGGATATGCATTTTCACATTCTGATTCCAATGCCTAATTATTAAATTGTTAAAAATAACTATAATTAAATGAAATATTCATTTATTCATTCATTTTCCTTTGGCTTAGTCCCTTTATTAATCTGGGGTCGCCACAGCGGAATGAACCGCCAAGCATATGTTTTTAACGCAGTGGATGCCCTTTCAGCTGCAACCCATCACAGGGAAACATCCATACACACTCATTCACACACATACACTACGGACAATTTAGCTTACCCAATTCACCTATAGCGCATGTCTTTGGACTTGTGGGGGAAACCGGAGCACTCGGAGGAAACCCACGCGAACACGGGGAGAACATGCAAACTCCACACAGACACGCCAACTGACCCAGCCGGGGCTCGAACCAGCGACCTTCTTGCTGTGAGGCGATTGTGTTACCCACTGCGCCACTGTGCTGCCCTTAAATGAAATATTCTTAAGGATAAAATATTATGTGTACTTTGGAAGATTGTACTTGCATTATGCACATATATATATATATATATAGTGCACATATATTGTCATTCTGGCATTATATAATGAGTGGCGTAAAATGGTCTTAAAATGACAATAATATCGTTTATCGCAATATATTTTGGTGCAATATATCGTAGAAAAAATAGATATTGTGACAGGCCTAATTGCATGTTTTTGTGTGTGTAGGTCAGAATGAAGGCACTATATCCATGGCCGAGGGCGAGATGCTGTATGTAATCGAGGAGGATAAAGGGGACGGATGGACCCGCGTGCGCAGAAATGAGGACGAGGAGGGTTACGTGCCCACATCCTACATCAAACTCTTTTTGGACACCAATGCCAAAGGTGCTATGACATACATATAATCCCACGCCATTAGTGAACGCCGTTTAACTGTACATACAGCAGAAGAACAGCCGAGACAGCACTTCCTGTTTTTACTCGTTCAAATTGCCATGTTTTGCTCTTTTTTTTACATTCTCAATTATTTGTCTCTCAGAATTTATGGGTAAATTAGGCAATAAAGACACAGCTGCTGTGTCATTTTGATATATCAGATTAAAAAACACTGCTTTATTGACATATCACGTTCATATTAGCATTACAGCTTGGCGTTATGGTGGTTTTCTGCTATAACGCTGAGATATTTAGATATCCATGTTCATATTTTTTTAATTATCTACAAGAAATCAGATACTATAGATTACGAGTGGGAAATAAACAAGTATCCTGAAACTTTCTGGCAATAAAAATGATTCATATTTAGACCTTAAAACGACAGAAAAAAGCAATCCTGCATTTTAACTGAGTGTGAGTCAGAGTGTGTTTTTAATTGTAATAATTTTTTAAGACGTCACACTAGCTGACTTGAGAGAATCTTTTGCATGAGAGATGGAATAGAATATTTTCTCAGGTACGTTTACTTTAATGTACATCCTTGTACCTCAAATCCTGAACGTTCAGGATTTTTTTTCGTTTGCTTTTCCCGGCGGGAAAAATCACATTCGTATGGAAGCTCGTTTCTGCTGCTGAAAAACACACAAAAAGGTAATTGTGACTTTTTCGTTAAATTTCTCGCAAGTTTGAGTTTATATTTCACAATTCTGACTTTTTTCTTTAAAATGAAACCTTTGTATGACACCATTTCATGTACTAAATATGAAAAAAGTCGCTGGGAAAACAGTCAGAATTGCAAGATTTGCAGCGGGGGGATAACAGAATTCTGCATTCATATCTTGCAATGTTAGTTTATATCTTGCAATGTTAGTTGATTTTTTGTCCAAACTGCAACTCTCTCAAAATTGAGTGTATAAGCTTCAGTGTGTAATAAGTGTACAAGTCATTTCCAGTTCAGTTTCTTAATCTCTTCTGACCATTTTATTTTCTCAAAATGGCAAGATATAAACCTGTAATATTGTCACAATTAGGATTTTATAAGCGCTCACATTTCTGATTTAATTTCTCAGAATTGTAAGTTCATATCTCAAACTATAACAAGTAGGGGTGTGACGAGATCTCGGGCTACGAATCTTTCGTGACTAAATAGATTTCCCGTCGAGGTGAAAAGTTGTCTCGTGAGTTGTGATGTTATGATGGAGCGTGAGGGTGAATTTAGCACTGAAGATAAGAGGCAGGATTGGATATGAACTGCTCATCAAGTGCAACCCGGGTTGCTTTGGTGTTGCGCATCACTCGTTTGCTTGAGCGGGTGTGACTATAATGTAACAGATTTTTTTCACCGGAGTTCAAAGGTTGCCGCGTCCAAAAGCAAAGGCTACAACTGTTGCTACACAAATGAACCACAGTTCGTAACCATGCAATGGAATAGCACTTAGATATGCTTAACGTCATAATCGTTGTAAACATGTAGAGTATTTCTATTTCAGTCGCATTATTGAAGTGCAGTACAGACATGTAAAAGCACATGTTGCTGAATGAAAGTGAAATTTGCTGAAAATTTTAAAATGAAATACCAAAAATTACATGATTACATACATTTTTTACATACAGTTCAATTTGTGGAAAGGAGTTCGATTTCTCATGTGAAACTGTACAGGGGAGAAGCCAGTCGAGTTTATAGCTAAATATTTAGCAGTGTTTGCATGTCCTTTATGGCATAATTCATTAAAATAGAAGTAAAATAACATTCATTGCAAGTTGATTTAACAAAGCACCTAAATTATTTTGCATTTTGTAATTATAGTTTTTCTCAGTTGAATAAAAATCTATTTTCCATTTATATATTGAAGATTTCTTAATAGGCCTCACAGTGGCGCAGTGGGTAGCACGTTCGCCTCACAGCAAGAAGGTCACTGGTTCGAGCCTCGGCTGGGTCAGTTGGCGTTTCTGTGTGGAGTTTGCATGTTCTCCCCGTGTTGGCGTGGGTTTCCTCCGGGTGCTCGGGTTTCCCCCACAAGTCCAAAGACATGCGCTATAGGTGAATTGGGTAAGCTAAATTGTCCGTAGTGTATGTGTATGAATGAGAGTGTGTGGATGTTTCCCAGTGATGGGTTGCAGCTGGAAGGGCATCCGCTGCGTAAAAACATATGCTGGATAAGTTGGCGGTTCATTCCGCTGTGGCGACTCCAGATTAATAAAGGGACTAAGCCGAAATGAAAATGAATGAATGATTTCTTAATAATATTGTAAAAGTAATCTCGAATTAAAAATGAATAGTAATCTCGTCTCGTTCTCGTAAACCCAATCTCATGTCTCGTCTCGTCTTGTGGAGTAAGCATCTCATCACACCCCTAATAACAAGTCTTTTTTGTATTTTTAACAATTACACAACTTTATATCCTCAGAATTGCAACCAAAAGGAATTTAATGGTTTGCAATTCTGACTTTTTCTTTAAATTGTGAGATATAAAGTAATCTTGGAAGTTTACAGTGTCACCATTCTGACCAAAAGAGAAACAAAGCCAAAGGTGCGAAATATAAACTCTACAAATATAAACCAATAAAACGTATAACCTAATTTCATTTGAACTTATGAAAGAATTTAACTTTAAGTCACAGTTTTGCGAGATTGTTTATACCTTGACTTTTTCGAAGAACCTTTTTCTTTACAATAATAATGACTTTTTCACAATTGCATCATTTAAAACCGCATGATAGAGTAAACTCACGATTGCCAGAAATGTTTACAAAACAACTGTGCGACACAAAAGTCCTAATTACCTTTTTTACATTTCTTTAATTTCGCGGCAGACGACCTTCAATACATGCAATGTAAATGCATATCGCTAAATGTGGAGAGCTCAAATAATCAATGCATGCATCTATGAGACTTTAGCTATTGTAGCTTCGCAATTTACTGCTGTCCAAAAAAAAATAAAAACCCATTGTTAACACGATGCCTTTCAGTGTAGTGAGCGTTGAAGCAATAATTCAAAAGATGCATGATATTCATACGCTGGAAAAGCCAACAGAACGTGAGTTTTCCAGAAGGTCACAAAACACAGCAGGTAAAGACGCTCTGTGTGCATGCTATAGGCTATTTATTGCTGCGTCATTTGTCCATATAGCTTTATCAGCAGCTGTTAAATACGCTTAATAATGTCGCAAGCTAAATATACAAACTATTTTGTATGTTTTTTTTTATACTGTCCCCGTCTTCATATCGAGATCAGTGGTTTACTGAACATTTTTAACCCATGATTCAACGATTGTATTCAATGCTGACTGTATATGCAACATCTCTAACATGTCTTGTGTGATGTTTTTTTTTTGTTTTTGTTTTATTTGTTTCTTTTTTTTTGCTTTTTCTTTCTGTTCCTTTCTTTTGCAGATCCCTAAAAGTGTTTGGCTGGCACAGGAGTGGCAGGGCAAGCGTCCTTGCGTGAAACGTCCTAACTGTAGTCAGAGAGACGGGACTAACTGAAAGGATAATCCATTTTTAACACAACGCCCTCTCGTCTGCCATAGGAAACGCGAAAAAAAAAGCGCTCTTTTTCATGCCTAGCGTGCTGATTATTTGCAAAACGCTTGCTTGTCGTATGGACCTAGCATATTTAGCCGTGTGCCGTAGCTGCTTGCCGTCAGAGCCGAGCCTTTAGGTTTGAGGCACAGAGTAAGTGCCGTCTACATGTCTTGTTATTGCCTGGCCTGCTTCAGAGCCAAGAGGAGTTTTTATTTGGTTTGTTGTTTTATTTCTCTCATCAAGACATTAGAACTAATGAATATTTGTCAGTGCAGACTGTTCAGTTATGTGAAAAATGTGGGGGATAAATGGGAGATGTTTTATACATTATAGGCTAATGGTTTTTTCAGTTGTTACAGTGTTTGCAAGGCGGCGCTGTATTGAATTCCTGCTTCTTCTTTGTTGGCGCAGTTTTATTTGAATAAGGTCTCTATTAAATTAGATTGCTCATTTATTTACCCTAGGAAAAGTACATTTTAATGACGTTTTTCTTCAGTAGACTATTAAAAAAGATTTTTGTGGTGCTTTTTTGAGAGTAATAAAAAACAGGCAAATCGGCAATAGGCAAATCAAAATAATGATTAACTTCCATGGTAGGAAAAACAAATACTATAGAAGTCAATGGTTACTGGCTTTCAACATTTTTCAAACGAACTTCTTTTGAGTTCATCAGAAAAAGAAACTCAAACAGGTTTGTGACAAAAAATTAAATAAAATATGTGAACTATCCCTTTAAATTGTCATTTTGTGAGAGAAACTTGCAATTATTTATAACATAAGACCTTAATGAATGGTCAAAAGGGAAGCAAGAGGGGTTCATTTAGTTGTTCTTGTTTTTATTTATATAAACATACAGGCAAATCAAAATGAATATCTGTGTCTAATGCAGTTAAAGGGATAATTCACCCAAAAATGAAAATTTACTCATTACTTCCTCTCCATCAATTGGCCCCAAACCAAGAGTTTCTTTTTTCTGTTGAACACAAAAGAAAACGTTAGTAAGCTGTAACCATTGACTTCCAATGTAGGAGAAACAAATACTATAGAAGTCAGTGGTTACAATGGTAACATTTTTCAAACTAACTTATTTTGAGTTCAACAGAAAAAAAAAATAACTCCAACAGGTTTGCGACAATAAATCTTTGAGTGAACTATCCCTTTAAATTGTAATTTTGCGAAGAAACTAAAAATGATAACATCAGACCATAATGAATGGTCAGAAGGGAAGCAAGAGGGATTAATGTCGTTTTTCCTGTATTTATTTAATTTATATTTACTCTTAAAGTTCCAATAAGCCACCAAGTACCACATCTTTAGCCAACATTTTTCTTTAATATTCTACTGAAGAAAAAAAAAATCACCTAAATGCTTGAAAGGCCTGATGGCGAGTAAACTAGAGAGTAAATGCCCATAATACTATACCTTTAACCCAGTTTTAAATGTAAGAAATATAAGATGAAGCTTAAAGACCTCTTAACATATGTTGTCTGTATGAACTGCCTTGGCTGTGCTGCTTCAAAATTTCACACTTAACTAAATGTTACTTGACTTTCCTTTGTAATTTTACTAGCAGTTTATGAGTGAAAATCGTTTTTACATCCATTTTGTTTGTTTGTGTGTGTACAAAATGACCCAAACAAGGGCTAAATGTATTATTGCATTGATTTTGTGAAAACCGAATGAAAAAAACCCCTAAATAAAATAACTAAATTTCACAAATAATTGCAAAGTAATAGCATGTGCTACTTTGCCAAATCTCTAGTTAAATAGTTAGCTGAATGAAGTTAGTAATAGTTGATGCTGATCCCAGAGCATGAAAATGACTCGGCGAATGCAGTGTTATTTCTTGTGATGATGTTTTTTGGACATATCAAAGGCTTTGGGGTCAATAAGAGTTTTTTGGAAAGAAATTATTACTTTTATTTATATTCTTTGATCAAAAGTGAATCAATTAATGTGGCTTTGAGCATTTAAAAAACAACAACATACTGAACCCAAACTGAACCCATGTCTACTATAGAATGTTTTGTTTTTATTAAAATTACCCTCATCAAATTTGGAAAGTCATTGTAATATTTGTATTCTGAATTGCTTCTTTTCTACCTACATCATATATATTTCAAATGACTATCAATGTGTGTGTGTGTTTTAAAGCTCGATCCTATTCAAGCCATCATTAACCTCTTTTGCTGCCTTGCAAGCACTGATATTTCCATCAGGAAATGAAAATCTAATTCTTACAACATTCGATATTTTGCTGAATGCATAATCATCCCCTACATTTTGTGTGAGGTGCTGTTGTAGATGAGTAGTTGTGTACGGCAGGTGAAGCGGTAAGCATCTCTTCTGGTTCTTTTACTCTTTAATCTTTCTCAGAGAAGAAAGAAGTGTCACCACACTCACTCACTCACTCACTCACTCACTCATTCACACTTTTCTTCGTGCGATGTGTGCACACAAGCCACAGCTGCTCCTTCTGTCTCTCCTTCTTCTCACCTTTTCTTCTGTTGCTCTGTCTCAAACTATCGCTTCTTCTCCTCTTCCTCTTTTTTTCTTGGCCTGTTTCTCTACATCCGTTGTCCTGCTGAAGCAAACTCCTGTAAAACAATAATAGATAATTACTTTGCAGATTGACTGGTTTTTCGGGAGGTAGCGTAAGAAGTAAAAACGATAATTGTGTCAGTAAAAGATTGAAGGAGTATGTTTGCAATGCAATATTATTTCAGGCTTTCCACTTCAAAAAGGACGTTTCTTTGTGAATTTTAACTGTATAGTTAATTATTGTTTGCAAAGATTTAAGCTAAGATGCCTCATTACACTGCATGGTAGATCTTTATTAGCAATTTTTAGTTGTTGTTTTTTGTTGGCCAACTTTTAATTACTGTAAATTCAAGTTATTAATAGTTGTGCCCTGAAAAGGCCACTTACAAACCATTAAAAATTGGAAATGTGAAAAGTTTCACTCAGAATAATGTATTAAATTTCACAAATGACAAAAAAAAGCAAGTACTAAACATAATAAATTGCTAGCAAATTAGACAAATAACTTGAGAAAATGACAAGTAACACATTAAAAGTAAATGTGACTTGACAATGGAACAAAGAAATTTGAAATATAGTTTAAAATCTGCATTTGCAACTTATTTACAGTGAAATATTTACAGTGTAGTCTGTTCTGAAATAATATATTTTGGAACTATGTAAAAAAAGGTGTTACCGTTTATTCACAGATAAGAGGCCAGGAACCAACTGTTCCATGGTAATAAAATGGAATGTTGCTCGACCAATCAGATTAGAGGCCTGCTGGACTCAACTCTTCCACAGTCATATATTGGAACACAGACAAAAATGTTAAAAAGTGTCACTGCTTATTGAAATGCCTCTCAGCCAATCATATAAAATGCCTGGAACCAACTGTTCCATGGTAATAAAATGAAATGTTGCTCGACCAATCAGATTAGAGGCCTGCAGGACCCAACTGTTCTATAGTCAAATATTGGAAACGTAAAAAAGGGTTACCATTTATTGAAATGCCTGTCAGCCAATCAGATAAGAGGTCTGGAACCAACTGTTCCATGGTAATAAAATTGAATGTTGCTCAGATTACAGACCTAATGAACTCAACTGTTCCATATATTGGAACACAGACAAAAATGAAAAAGGTCACTGGTTATTAAAATGCCTCTCAGCCAATCAGGTAAGAGCCAATCAAAACCAACTGTTCCACAGTCATAAAAAGGAATGTTGCTCAGCCATTAGGGGCCATATTTATATACTGGAACAAACAAAAATGTAAACAAAAGCATGCCTGTTTATTGTAATGTCTCTCAGCCAATCAGATAAGAGGCCTGGAACCAACTGTTGCACAGTCGTAAAATGGAATGTTGCTCAGCCAATCAGATTAGACTCTTGCAGGACCCAACTGTTCCATAGTCATATATTGGAATTTGTCTCAGCCACTCACATTAGAGAAAGAAACTCTAATCTCACAGCAATTGATAACTTTTTTATTTAGTGTCTAATTTATATGAATTTGTACCATCTCATTCGTACGATTTGCTAATCCCTCAATGACGGTTGGGTTTAGGGGTAGGGTTTGTTGCCACGCCTTATTTAAGAAGTTTTCATTTTTGTACGACTGAACCAAATGTACAATAGTTATGTTTCCTTGTGAGATCAGGCTGACAACCAAAAGCTGTATAGTCAAAAGTGGAGATCTCCTCAACCAATCAGATTAGAATCCTTGAACCAACTGCTGCATAATCATGCAACTCTATTACATATGAATCAGTTCATCAAATCCCAGACGCAATCTATTAATAATGGTAACTTAATAGGCACAGAGACAAGTAACCTGAATAGTGCTTCAGCTCTCCTTTCTTTCTTTCTTTCTTTCTTTCTTTCTTTCTTTCTTTCTTTCTTTCTTTCTTTCTT
>CAIGQW010000259.1:8866543-8882730 GCA_903798125.1 Danio choprae
TATTTGCATTATTATCCATTATTATGCAATGCATTTATTTGCATTATAAGCAATAAAATAATTATTTTCTATTAAAAGATATTTTCTATTAAAAAACATTTTTTATTTAAAAAGTTCCCAACATTACACTTAAAATTCTACATTTAGTTTGTTAGTTTAATTGGTGTCCAACAGTATGTGGCTTATTTGTAACACCCTGTTACAACTAACTCCGATGTGTTGTGTTTTCCTCAAAACTGCCTTGCAGTCACTGTTTTTTTACATCCTTCAAAATGGTTCCATTTTTTGGCCTAGAAGACGGTAATCACAACAATATAAGATTTTTTAAAGTATAATAAAAATAGGGGTCTCATGGTGGCGCAGTGGGTAGCACGATCGCCTCACAGCAAGAAGGTCGCTGGTTCGAGCCTCGGCTGGGTCAGTTGGCATTTCTGTGTGGAGTTTGCATGTTCTCCCCGTGTTGGCGCAGGTTTCCTCCGGGTGCTCCGGTTATCCCCATAAGTCAAAAGACATGCGGTATAGGTGAATTGGGTAAAGCTAAATTGTCCGTAGTGTATGAGTGTGAATGAGTGTATGGATGTTTCCCAGTGATGGGTTGCAGCTGGAAGGGCATCCGCTGCATAAAACATATGCTGGATAAGTAGTTGGTTTATTCCGCTGTGGCGACCCCAGATTAATAAAGGGACTAAGCCGAAAAGAAAATGAATGAATAATAAAAATACTTTTATGCTGCAAAAATGGTTTCTCCTGTGTTTCTCATCCAAAGTTCGGCAAACTTTTTCAATAATTGGCAGGAAGACGTCTGCCGACACTGTAGTGAAAACATCGGAAGCATGGCATGGTTAACCCTGAGCAAATAACTTAAAACTCTGTGTTACATTTTACCCCACGTTACTTTGTGCCCCACGCTGCCCTAGTAGGTAAAGTGTATTGACAAACAACAATAAAAAAAGAAACTCAATTTGTTGAAAGCCTACAGTTCAAAGCATCATACCTTAAAAACTGTCTAAAAATCAAGGCAGGCTGTAAAAGCCCATTGTACTCTACCAGTGTATATACAATCTAAAACAGTGACAATACACAAGCTTGCTAGAAAATTCTGGAAAGGTAAGTACAAAGGAAACTCCCCAATCCAGAAAAGTTGGGCAGCTGTCAGTAGACTTTTGTGCATTTCAAATGGGATATGTTGCACCTTCAGAGTGAAAACAAAAATAACCGCCATATTGAAGTGTCATTCCAAACCGAAGTGCTCAAAACTGGCCACTTCGAAGGGCCCTTGAATGAAGGATTGCAATGCGTATAACAATGAACATAAAAGGGCAGTGACAGAAAAAGGGTACACTGTTCATCATTCCGAGTGTTAGCTCACTAATGCACAAAAAGTATGACGAAGAAAGCATCTCAATAAATGACTCAGAAATTCCTTCCAAAGAAAAGCTTTTTTTGGACCTCTACGTCCTTCATCCCTTTGAAGCTCCTGAGGGTAAACCTTTCGAAGGGATTAGGGCATAAGGATAAGCCCTTCTGGATGGAACGCAACGTTTGTGTTGGCCATGCTGCTCTCTGTATACTGTTTCCTGCTTCCTGTCAGATGACTGGTCTTCCTAGTCCATACTGTTCTTAAAGATGAACACACACTAAAAGGTTAAGAGAAATAAAATGGGCTAATAGTGTGGTAAAATATGTCTCTCATTTGACAGTGTCACTCCTACAAGTCTTTCATGCACACAAATCAGGCAAGGAACTATTTGAAATATTCAATTTTCAAACGTCAAAGTGGGACCTGCCCATCGAGGGCAATATTGGCTATGGGGTCCTGAGAGTTAGGTGAGGGCTGCCCATGCAGGGCGAACATTAATGGGCCAACTCTTTGCCATAAACTCTCAACGGCCCTGCGCTCATAGATTAGTCTGGGCAAAAATAGGCTTGCCCACACCAGACTTTTATGGGTTTAATGTAGACTGTCTGTGAGTGTTGGCTACTGACACAGAGCTGCGTGTCATACCTGGCATAGTCCGAACTGGGCCTGTTTAGATTTGGTATGGGCTTGCTGGTGCCAGCTTTATAAGATTTATTCATTCATTCATTTTCTTTTCGGCTTAGTCCCTTTATTAATCAGGGGTCGCCACAGCGGAATGAACCGCCAACTTATCCAGTGTATGTTTTACGCAGCGAATGCCCTTTCAGCTGCAACCCATCACTGGGAGACATCCATACACTCATTCACACTCAAACACTACGGACAATTTAGCTTACATAAATTAACCTATAGCGCATGTCTTTGGACTTGTGGGGGAAACCGGAGCACCCAGAGGAAACCAACGCGAACACGGGGAGAACATGCAAACTCCACACAGAAATGACCCAGCCGAGGCTCGAACCAGCGACCTTTCTTGCTGTGAGGCGACAGCCGAAACCGAAAGCCGAAACATTGACTGATTATTTACAGTTTTATGGAAGTTACTCCTATAATTCACACTAAGCATCATGAGATTTTTTTTTTTATGATTTATTTAACATTTTTTACATTTTACAAACACTAACAACAACAATCAAGAACAGAGATGAAAAGGAAAAGAAAAAAAAGTAGAGAAAAAATTTAATAAATAAACAAAATAAGGGACATATGCTTACATGTATACAACAATCTCAATTTCTGTATGGAGTTTGCATGTTCTCCCCATGATGGCGTGGGTTTCCTCTGGGTGCTCCGGTTTCCCCTGCAGTCCAAAGACATGTGCTATAGGTGAATTGAGTAAACTAAATTGGCCGTAGTGTATGTGAAGTATGTATGGATGTTTCCCAGTACTGGGTTGCAGCTGGAAGGACATTTGCTGTGTAAAACATATGTTGGATAAGATGGCGGTTCATTCCGCTGTGGCAACCCCTGATGAATAAAGGGACTAAGCGGAAGGAAAATGAATGAATGAATAAATAAAAATAGGAAAATACATGCAAATAAATAAAAATGAAATGGATAGTGTCAATTATGTATAAAATATATTGGATCGTTTACATTTAGAAACCCAGCAGCTGAAGAGTTTAAACATAAGAAAGCAAGCGCTTCCAAATTTTAGCAAAAGTTCTGCTATGCCTTTGAAGGGAGTATCTAATCTTCGTTAATTTCATAAAATACAGTGCACCCTTCATCCACCGTGCATGCGAGGGTGGCTAAGGGCTCTTCCAGTTTAATAGATTAAGATGAATTAAGATTACACGTCTAGCAAGCAATGTAAGGAAGGCCACAAAGTTTTAAAAAAATAGGTAATGCATAATAATAAAAAAATAGATTTTAAAAGTATTATTACTTGTCTATAAATCACTAAATGGCCTAGAACCTCAATACATTACAGATATGCTCACTGAATACAAACCTAATGGATCCCTCGGATCATTAGGATCCAGTAAATTAGAAATTCCAAGAGTTCAGTCAAAGCAGGGTGAATCCGCCTTCAGCTACTGCGCCCAGATCAGATGTGCTCCAACATTAGGTACATTCAAATCCAGACTGAAAACACATCTGTTTAGCTGTGCCTTTACTGAATGAGCACTGTGCTACCCAGAAATCACACCATTATGTCTTTCTTTTCTTTTTCATTCCTTTAAAACCAATTTTAACACATTTTAATCTGTTTTTAATCATGTAAAGCACTTTGAATTACCACTCTGTATGAAATGTCCTATATAAATAAACTTGGTTTGCCTGGTCTAATCAGCCATCACACCGAAAAGGACAATAATTGGTGATGGTGTTATATCCTGAGATTTGGTGGTGCATCATGAGATTTGTCGCAAAACAGCATTACATAAAATCTAAGGAGGTGCCTCTTCTCTTCTCAGAAAGCTTCACAAGCACATTTTGTAACGGGTCATTTCCCCAACGTGGGGCATGAGTCGTGTTTTGCCCGTCTGCTCTAACAGGAACCCAGAGCTTCAGATGAATGGCTTCCTCCTGCTCCTAAAAACTAAGCTGGTGGCCTGTTGAAGAGGCTGCGGAGGGGAGGAAGGCCTGCGATCGGTTCAGCAGGTGAGGACTGGGAATGCCAGATAAAGAACACAATTTCTTGCATCACTTCCTCCGTTTGTTCTTTCTCTCTATTTCCACGCCATGGAATGCTTTGTCATTCAGGAGCCTCGGAATTCAAAACAAGTTCATTAAGTTTGAATAGCGTCTTCTTTTTAAAGCCGCGTTTGACCACCGCACCCTAATATCACAAAGGCCTTTGCACAATACACATCCTCCAGCCTCCAAGAACTGATTTCCTGCCCCGAAAGCCCTTTTCGTTTATACAGATTTCCAGTCGGTCTGTTTTTGAGCAGGTTTTTTGGCAGACGGTGCAAACTCATGTTCACTCTTGCCTGAGTGTCTGTTTTAGGTTCACAATTACTGTAAATGGGTGCAACGGGAAGTGGCACTGCCAAGTGTCCTGGCACGGACACAGTCTTACTAATAGGCACTGAAAATAAATATACATCTACTAAGCGCCCCCTGCTGTTATGGAGGAAAGTAGTATTTAGCAATGCAACACTAATGTACTGCACTCCCCATGTTTTATTAATAAAAACATGAAAAATCCTATTGTAAATGAAATATTTTATAATTTTTTACGTTATCCATTGTATGGACCTTGCTGTTAAATCTAAAACACATCACAGTGCAAAATACAACCAAAATGTCCATTAAAAAATATATTTATATATTATTTATCTGAGAAAATTTGTTAAACTTAAAATACAAAAATGAAATGAACAATTTTAAATGCTCAAATTCATTCATTCATTTTCTTTTCGGCTTAGTCCCTTTATTAATCTGTTGTCGCCACAGCGGAATGAACCGCCAACATATGTTTTACACAGCGGATGCCCTTCCAGCTGCAACCCATCACTGGGAAACATCCACACACACTCATTCACACACATACACTACGGACAATTTAGCTTACCCAATTCACCTATAGCGCATGTCTTTGGACTTGTGGGGGAAACCGGAGCACCCGGAGGAAACCCACGCCAACACGGGGAGAACATGCAAACTCCACACAGAAATGCCAACTGACCCAGCTGAGGCTTGAACCAGCAACCTTCTTGCTTTGAGGCGATCGTGCTACCCACTGCACCACCGTGACGCCCTAAATGCTGAAATAAAAAAGTTAAAAAAGAATCACAATATTATCATTTATATAAATGATATGCCAATTAATTCAATACATTTTGAAAAGTTAACAAAAGCATATATAACTCTAAAGCCTTATATTTCATTAATAAATGGTTTGCACACATTAATGTAATTTTAATGTGTGCTTATTTATAAACCCTCTAAAATCACATTGATTTCTGCATGCACTTAATATAATGATAATGGAAATACAAATCAATGCATTGCGGGAAATATTATCCTGTTATAAATCAAGTATAGATATGCATACCAAAGATTTGCATGGGTTAATACATATCATATATTAAGACTACTATGGCATAGTAGTGATGTTCCAAATATACACATAAAATAATAACTGTCATCTATTTCTAACGCTCTCCAAATGGCAAGTGTTATATTTCAACTGTATTCTGATTCAGACATTTAGCATATTTCAATGTATGTAATGTAATGTAAATCTAAATGTATTTAAATTATTTGGTTGCATAAACGGATAGCTGACCCAAAAATGACAGCTCATCATTTACTCACCCTTGACTTGTTTCGTTTTTTTTGTTCATTGTTCATGTGCATTTATCGTGTTTTACAATCATACCACCAGTGTGCAGCATCTACTTGGATGTTGCTACGGCAGCCACAGGACAACGGCGCCAGTGCTTCGCCACACACCAGATGTAGGTAGAGTGGAGAAATTCTGTAAGAACAAATTTGGGATGATTCGGAAGCCATGATCGGTAAGGGGCGATTTGGCCAGGATACTAGAGTTACACCCCTGCTCTTTACGAGAAGTGCCATGGGTTTTTTAATGACCACAGAGCATCAGAACCTCGGTTTAACATCTTATCTAAAAGACAGTGCTCACTGACAGTATAGTGTCCCCTTTATTATACTGGGGTATTAGGACTCACACAGATAGCAGGTTCAGCACCCCCTGCTGGCTTCCCTAACACCACTTCCAACAGCAACCTAGTTTTCCCATGCGGTCTCCCATCCAGGTGCTAACCATGCCCAGCCCTGCTTAGCTTGACTTTAGTGGTATTCCATTGGTTTTCCTACTATTCCTACTCTCAGTGGTTACCAGTTTACAACTTTCGTCATTATATTTTACAAAATAAAAATGGTTTGGAACTCAAGGGTGAGTAAATGATAAAAGGATTTTTATTTTGGGGTGAACCATTGCTTTAAAATGAATTCTATTTCTTAAAATACCAAATGTTAATGAAGTGGCATTTCCAAACAAAGGCAGAAGAAGCTCTAGATGCTCTTGTAGAGCTTGTTAGGTCTTAGAAAAAGAAAACAAACTGGGGTTGTGTTCAGCACGTTGATACACTTATCTAAAGCACTGACATCTATTTTAAGCCTACTTTAAGTGTTCACATATTCTGGGCACCAAAACAGTTTTCAGAGTTTGAAGGAAAGGGTTTGTGTTTGTGAAATAAAGTTTGACCATGCCCACGGAAGTCTTTGATAGCTGTAATCCCAGAGCGATGCGGAATTGACTTTCGATGAAACGTAAGGAACACGGCATTGTGCTGCAGGTCTTTAAGCCAAACACAGATTTTTCTCCCAACACTTTTGGCGCATTTGGCACCATTTAGTCTTTCTAAAATCTGTCACTCAGTGCTGACGCAGATCCTTTTCCTGAGCGGGTGAGATTTTTATTGTTCGGGTGAGGCAGAGCCTGATATCTTCATCCACCAGCAGCTTCCTGTTTCCTCCAATGCTGGAAATGCTGCATTTTTTTCTCCCCCTCCTCATGCTAACCTTCAGGCATCAATTAAAACCCGCTGGCCTCTTGTTTTTACTCTATTTTCAGTGCTTCTCTTTCTGTTAATATTGGGTGATAGTTTGCAGATAGCTATATCTGGTTAGTTTTTTAGTAAGTTTCTTAGTTTGTGAGTTTTGTTTATTGCTTGGACGTTCTGTGTGGCCTGGGTAGGTTAATGGTATGTGGTTAGGGTTTTGTGGGTGGTCATTAGGGTATTTTTTTGAGGTTGCTAGGTTTCGGCATCAAAAGTACCCCAATAGCAAATATAACCCAATAATATCAAAACTCAAAATATGCAACAACCTATTTGTAAAATACATATTTTATATCACTGTATGGCTTATATATGGTCTCTTCATTTTAAAACAATGTATTTTAGTAATCATCTTTAAAAAATGACTTAAAGGGATAGTTCACCCCTAAATGAAAGTTCTTTCATTATTTACTCACCTTTACTTGTTTAAACCTTTATGGGTGTCTTTCTTCTGTTGAACACAAAAGAAGACATTTTGAAGAAAGCTGAAAACCTGTATCCATTGACTTCTGTAGTATTAGTTTTTCCTACTATGGAAGTCAATGGTTGCAGGTTTTCAGCTTTTTCCAAAATGTATTTTCCGATCAACAGAAGAAAGAAACTCAAAAAGGTTTGCAACCACTTCAGGGAGAGTAAATAGTAAGTAAACTATCGCTTAATATTGAACGTAAAATTGACAGCACAACTGGCATGGTGTTATACATTCAAGATACTAAATGTATTCTGTGAACTTTATTCTGTAGATTATAAATATTTTGCAGTTATTAAGAAAAACTCCTAGACAGTCCGCCCAATCTGTCACCATAGAAACAAAAACAGTGCAAATTGTGCTGTTTTATCATCCTAGCTGTGTTTTTTGAATGATTGTTATTATTATGTAAATTTGATAGTAAAATATTTCAATGCAACCATACAAACATAACAGACAGACCCTTTTCACAAGATTGTTATGACGCGTGTTATACATTCAAGATATTAAATGTATTCTGGAATTTGTTTTTCTGTAGATTATAAATATTTTGCAGTTATTAAGAAAAACTCAGTCTGCCCAATCTTTCACCATAGAAACAAAAACAGTGCAAATTGTGCTGTTTTATCATCCTAGCTGTGTTTTTTAATGATTGTTATTATTAAGTAAATTTGATAGTAAAATATTTCAATGCAACCATACAAACATAACAGACAGACCCTTTTCACAAAATTAACAAGATTATTTCACGCATTTAATGGTCATCATAATCTTAAATTCTTGAAAGTTTTTAATATTTATTTATTTATTTTTTAACTTATGAACATTTATATGCATTTATTAATGTATTATATCATCTTTGCATCAAATTACAAAAAAGTTACCGCTTATGCAAGGGGGTTTCTAACGCAGCGTCTATGGGGCTGAGAGTAAATTTGACATTATTCTCTCCTCTGGCTGCCGTCATCGGTCTCACAAAATGTTTTTCCTTTTTCTGAAAGTCTTGATAACCCCATCGTGGCGTTTTTCTTTTATTATTTCAGCAAATAGGATTGTAAAAAAAATTATTTGTTGTATTTTCTGATTCACTGTGCTCTAAGTTTACCTAACTATGACACCTTCCACTACTGAGAAACCCAGAAATGTGAAAGGGGTATACTGATAAATCATAAACCAGTGGGGGGAAAAAACAACGCAAGAGGTTAAAAGTAGCCCAATTTCACAGGTAAACCGCAGGCTTGGCAACCCTGTTGCTAGGGTGTTCTAGGTAACTGCTAAGGTGATGCAAGATGGGTACTAGGGAATATCTGAAATATTGTTATAGCTTTTTATTAATTTTCCCTTCATGTAAAGCTGCTTTGACACAATCTACATTGTAAAAATGCTACAGAAATAAAGATGACTTAAATTCTTTGTGGTTTCTAGTGTGTTGCAAGATGGTTACTAGGGAATATCTTAAATATTGTTTGGGCTTTTTATTCTTTTTTCCGTCATGAAAAGTTGCTTTGACACAATCTACATAGTAAATGTGCTATAGAATTAAAGATGGGTGTCGCTATGCAGTTACTAGGGTGTTCTATTTTTATTTTCAAAATGGGGTGCACTCAATTATGCTGAGCACTGTACATTATATATTGTATATTAATATATAGATGATGTCAATACTGTGTTTGATAACTATAAATAAACCTACTGGCCAGCTAAACAGAAAAATAAAGCAGAGATATGCACGCTATTGATGAAATTGTTCTCATTTCTTGCAGTGTATGAACAACGTAAAATTCTGAAAAGACAATAAATGTAACGTGTGCAGAACTGCTCCCTTCAAAAGAATGAAACTGAATGTCAAAGGAATGTCCACTGACACTCCACAGCCCTTCTAGAAGGATGGAGATTGTTCTTTACAGCAGTTTTATCAGTTGCAAACACACACAGGAATTCCGGTCTGGGGAAAGACCATCCTGATTCCTCACTTCCACAGGAAGCTCCAATAAAACACAACCTCTTACGTGACAAAAGGCATTTCACTTCTCACATGTGTTTGTGGACAGAGGCAAAGCTGCAGTGAGCTTCTGGAGCTCAAACACTCATCCGGGGACCTCCTCAAATCTCGTCTTCAAGAACCAGCACACATATGGAAACACATCCGTAATTTTCAGGTAAAATCGATTTTAATTCATTTATTTTATACCGTTTTTCGGTTTTAGGTCAGACTTTTAAGTTACATTTGATTCCAATGAACTTTATATTTTTTGGAGCAGCTTTAATTAAACAAGCTATTATTACCAATGTAACTAATGACAGCAATATTTCATATAAATATGTAGACACTGCAATGTAAATTATTGCAGTATTTTTATAGTCCATAGGGGTTGCCCTAAAGTATTATCTTGAAGTAGATGTATTTTATTACATACTGTGGTTTTATTTTAGTTTTATTACAATTGCCACTGAATAGTTAATTACATAATATTTAAATATAAAAACAATATTATCGTACGGGGGCCTCACGGTGGCGCAGTGGATAGCACGTTCGCCTCACAGCAAGAAGGTCGCTGGTTTGAGCCTCGGCTGGGTCAGTTGGCATTTCTGTGTGGAGTTTGCATGTTCTCCCTGTGTTGGTGTGGGTTTCCTCCGGGTGCTCCGGTTTCCCCCACAAGTCCAAAGACATGCGGTATAGGTGAATTGGGTAGGCTAAATTGCCCGTAGTGTATGAGTGTGAATGGGTGTGTATGGATGTTTCCCAGAGATGGGTTGCAGCTGGAAGGACATCCGCTGCGTAAAACATATGCTGCATAAGTTGGCGGTTCATTCCGCTGTGGCGACCCCAGATTAATAAAGGGACTAAGCCGAAATGAAAATGAATGAATGAATATTATCGTACGTTTCGGCTAATTACACTATGGCGCCCTCTGTTGGCGAATTGCGATAATAATCAGGGCGTGATGATTTGTCCATATATTTTTGATCATAAAATGGTTTGAGTACTAGTACAACATTTCTAATATAATTTTTTTGTGGCTTTTTTAGACTGAAACTTTGTCTTCAGCATTATTCTGAGCCGAATAACACTAGTAGAGAACTTTTCTAGTCATCTCAACTTACATTAATCAAACTGACTAAACAATATTAAGTTAAACTTTGCATAACTTAAATTTAGTTGAAACCTGATTAACTTATTAAAATAAGTTAAATCAACATAATATTTGTTGTCTTGACTTTGTAATATTTTTTACAGTGTACCAATACTGCATTGTTTAAAGTATACATTGAATTTATTCTGCAGTTATGGATGGATTAACCTCTGAGAAGGGCCACCGATGAGGACTACTATAGTAAAAGCTGAATATTTTACTCCTGAAGTCTGCGAAAGGTACATTTTTGCAACTCGTAAATATAAGTTGATGTTGGAAAGTATATAATCGGTTAAACTGTCCAAATGCCATGCCTTGACGAGAAGAAAGGAGCCATTTTAACTGCTTCACAGTCCATTATTACTTTTGGTACGCGCTAGGCCAGACTCAAACTCGTACCGTGAGTAATAATGCACTGTGGCAGTGGGTTTATCTGCGCGGACAAACTCAAGACAGGTCTGGATGTAAATCAATGTTATTACTCGGATCGATGGATAAGCAATGCATTTTTTTTGTATAAAAAAAACACAAGCACTTTGGCATATCAGACTGCATTGACAAACGGACCCGCTGACATCTGATTTGTTTAGTTTTAGGGGTTAAATGAATAAATTTTTTGATACAAAGAAAAGTCTGGATGACAACTTGATGTTCATACCTGTAGGGTTTTACTGTTAAAAACTTTACGGTTTAAAACTGTATGAATAAACAATGCTAAATGAAACGTAAATGTGAAAAATGTGTTGATGGTTGAATTATTTTGGGGGTCTTAGATTTGAGAGATCATTGGATGTCTGACAGTCTGTTGCCAACTTTGTGTTTGCCATTGTAAAAAGATATTGTGTGGAAAAACTGTTGCAAGTAAACAAGAAACTGGTTGTGTAAATCATGGTTACTTTTTTTACACTAAATAAAAATGATTGATTATCAATATGCCTTCGAGTATTTTCTCATGAAAATGTTTTAAATGTCACTATTTGAATAAAGTTGATCTTTTATGAGATTCCACTTTACTTTCCACAATGTTCCTCATTAGAAATGTGTGGAGGGAGAGAGAGAGAGAGAGAGAGAGAGAGAGAGAGAGAGAGAGAGAGAGAGAGAGAGAGAGAGAGAGAGAGAGAGAGAGATTTGGGAAATATTATGAGACCCCTTGAAAATTCATAGCATATGTTTTACACAGTGGATGCCCTTCCAGGTGCAACCCAGTACTGGGAAACATCCATACACACTCATTCACACACATACACTATTTTATTTAATTCACCTATAGCACATGTCTTTAGACTGTGGGGGAAGCCAGAGCACCTGAAGGAAACCCACGCGGAGAACATGTAAACTCCACACAGAAATGCCAACTGACCTAGCAGGGACTCGAACTAGCAACCCTCTTGCTGTGAGGCGACAGTTCTAACCACTGAGCCACCGTGTCGCCCTTTATAGTTATGTCTTCTGAGTAAAACATCATTTTTGTTTTATTCTGCAAACTACTAATTACATTTCTTTCAAATTTAATATAAAAAATATCAATTTCAGAGCTTTTTTCAGCATGAAATAAAAAGGTGGCATGTTCTTAGATATTTATATAACGATTAGGACAAATACTAATGTTTCAACTACACGAGTTAAGAATTGTAGGTGAAATTACCACAAAACGTAATCTTCAATCACAACAAATGAAAACAGTTGTTAACCGTAACGATTCTCATTTTCTGGAAAAATGCTCTAAATTACGATATTTTAATTTGATATTTGGAAGACGCATACCAAAATAATACCAGTATATCCAAATATCTTACTTTTTTCGTGTATATATTCCTTTTATTTGAGTTAACCTTACAACAACACCTTTGAGAAAAGACAAAACGTAGCGGGGTCTCATTACGTCACCTGGTTACAGTGTTTATAGCAACCACACGCATAATGTCTCAACATTCATTCAACACAAACATGAACACAAACGGGAAAATGGACGACCATTCAGCGAAAGAAGAGACAACAGAGCCTGAAGCGTCGAATACATCTGAAATAAAGACAAGCCATGTGTACAACGTGGATAAAAACTTACCGTCTCGCTTTAATAACCCGGACTGTTTCAGATACAGGTAAGAAGCGCCAGTCAGCCCCAGTGCGTCCAAAATGCGGGAATTGAAGTCAATTATTCGCTCAATCATTCATATATTTGACGTTTTTAGCTCTTTAGTTGAATATTCTTCATGAGTGAACTTTCAACACCTGATTGGACGTTTCTGAAATCGTTTATTAGTTGTTTGAGGTGTTTAACAACGCAATAATTGTTAAACAGGTCGCATCGCTTCCGGTTCAGGTCCTTTGTGTGTATCTCGATTAAAGCGATAAATTGTTTTACTTATTTCTTCTGTTACATTATGGATTGAAATTAAATAAAAACGGCCAATCTTACAACCAACTATAAATAAAATCAAGGGACCACTTGAAAATTCTGAATATCTCAAGAAACTTTTGAAGAAAGTTTGAGTAAAATGTTATTCTTTTTTTGTTGTCTATAAACGTCTGATAACACCTTTTTGGACGAAATTGCACTTTAGACATGTATTCATTTGTTGCGACAGAAAATCAGGAATATTACACCAAATGTACTTTTCTTCTGAAGGCACCTTATAACATAGTTTTTTTTAAATGTAACACTTTACAATAAGATTCCATTAGTTCATGTTAATCAACATATTTACTAACATGAATAAAAATGACCAATATGGCAGTATTTATTCACTTCTGTCAGTAAAAGAAAAAGTAGTTGTTAGTTCTTTACACAACTCTGGAGTTTAATAATGCATTAGTAAATTTTAAACTATGATTAATAAATGCTGTACAAGTACACTACCTGACAAAAGTCTTGTCGCCTATCCAGGTTTTAGGAAAAACAAATAATAACTTGAATTCTCATTTGGTATGAGAAGTGGCTTATATGAAAGGCAAAATAAACAAAATAAAATATGATCATGCCTTTATTTTTAATTATTTAATTAGGACAGTAATGTCTGACTTTGTCACTTAAAAGAAATAATGTACAGTATAGAATATAACGTCATGGTGCAGTGGAAAAAAAATTATATTGTGTATGATTCCCGTGAGCTTGAAGGACTGCATCCATACATCTCTGGAATTACTCAAATAACTTATTAATAAAGTCATCTGGAATGGCAAAGAAAGCGTTCTTGCAGGACTCTCAGAGTTCATCAAGATTCTTTGGATTCATCTTCAATGCCTCCTCCTTCATCTTACCCCAGATATGCTCAATAATGTTCATGTCTGGTGACTGGGCTGACCAATCCTGGAGCACCTTGACCTTCTTTGCTTTCAGGAAATTTGATGTGGAGACTAAAGTATGAGAAGGAGCGCTAACCTGCTGAAGAATTTGCCCTCTCCTGTGGTCTGTAATGTAATGGGCAGCACAAATGTCTTGATACCTCAGGCTGTTGATGTTGCCATCCACTCTGATCTCTCGCATACTGAATGTAACCCCAAACCATGATTTTTTCTTTACCAAACTCGACTGATATCTGTGAGAATCTTGGGTCCATGCAAGTTCCAATTCTGCAGTATTTGTGATGGGATGCAGTTCAACAGATGATTCATTAGAAAAATCTACTTTCTGACACTTTTCCAAATGATCAACTACTGTAGAAGTCTAGTTATTATTTGTTGCTCTTACAACTGGGATCGACGACAAGACTTTTGTCAGGTAGTGTATTGTTCATTCTTAGTTCATGTTAGTAAATGTAAATTGTGGCCATATCAAGTTATGTAAACCTAGCATAAACATGTCATTTCATTGTTATTTTGACCAATTGTCAGTTTATACTCTAAATGACAGTATAATTTAAAGAATAAATTTAGAAGAAACGTTATCAGTAGTTTGCAGAACAAAACAAGCATTTTACTGAACTATAAATTGTAAATCCAGAGAAATTGAGAATCTCTAAATGCTCTTAATTATTGTAAATTAGAATATATATATTCTAATGATCTTCATTGTATATTTCAGCCACAAAACTATCAATCCTCTTTACCAAACAACAAATCAAACATATGGAAGCAAAAAACCAACAGTTCATGAAATGCCAGTAAGTAAGCAGCACACACTAATAAATTATTAGGATAATTCACACAAGAGTACTTACATATACGCTTGATTTTTCCAGACATCCTTCAATGGAAGTCGACACAGGTTTTCGGAGCATCTACTGAAAAGTGGCATGTACAGAGACAACGGCTTCAACACCATGCTGGACAAGAGTCGACTCTCCAGACCCAACGAAACGTCTGTGTTTTATGATAGAATCAATTTCCATTCATTATATCACACAGCTGGGAAATCTTAGTAAAACAAGCCACGCTATTTTAAAGCTTGTATGGTTTGGATTGACATACTTAATTTTGAACAGCTATCTAAGTGCTTTTTTATTGTTTTTATAAAAATAAAGGGATAGTTCATCCAAAATCGTTTAATTCTGTCATAATTTACTCTGTTTGTCATCCTTTCTTCTGTTGAACAAAAAAGATTTTTTGAACAACGCTGAAAACCATTGTTTTCCATAGTATTTTTTTCCTACTATGGGTGTCAATAGTTAATGTTTTTAGAATTCTTTAAAATATGTTCTTTTGCGAACGAAACTCTCCACTTGCGGGTGAGTAAATATAAATTTTTTGATGTACTATCCCTTTAAGTCAATGAACTGAGATGTTTAGTTCTCAGATGTTTAGATTTGGAATGGCATGAAAATTAGTGAACGCTATTAGTCAATGCATTTAGTCTATAGCCCATTAAACGATGGATTCCCAGTTGGATAAATAAAAACACAACTACGTCAAGAATGTCAATATAGTTTGTATATTTATTTGGTGTAGTAGAGTGAAATTCCACAGTAGACCTGAACGCAAACATCCAGGGAATATTCTCTCGCTGTGTGACCCTCACACACAGTGGAAGCCATCAAAATATAATCCACGAGTTTCAGAAGCACTTTTGAACCTATACGTGGAGGTAAAGCGGACCGACGTACAATCGAGCGTGTTAGAAACATAATGCGGTGGGGCTGAAATAAGACAAACCGTGACAACAGCAATTTCAATCACTCCAAGCAACCAGCATTCGCCTGATTCGCGAAGCGTCCCCTTTAGTGCCGCTGTGGCTTTGCTGAGGATACGGCCGGACGGTGTTAAGGGTTTTTGGTGACGACTTTTCCCTGTTTTTCCTTGGAGCTGTAAGCAGCAAAGTTTGTGTCCAGAGGACTGTATTGTCAAGTTCTCCAACCTCCTGACGTTATTCATAAAGTAAAAGGCACTTCAAAAACGTTGTAACAAAATCCAGTGTTATTGTCTTATGTCATATATACACACAAACAGAAATGAGGGAATGCAAAGATCGTAGACACCTTAAAGAGAGTAACGTTTTAAAACTGTTTCTCTTATAAAACGAAAGTAACAAAAAGCTGGTCTGTAGCACGTGACGGGTTTTCATGGAGTGAAGACAGACGGAGGGAGAAGAGAGACTCGTGGCGAGACGTTTCTGTTGCTTTGCAGAAACTGAAAAAATTGCATAGGCAAGAATCACAGGTATGGAAACAAAACTAATGCATATATAT